>JAPFQT010000392.1:0-142000 GCA_027627225.1 Congeria kusceri | reverse complement strand
ACATATCTGCATCTTGTACATTTTAACCTTTCCTCCCAGCCTAAGCCCCACTTGATGGAAGCACTGCCGTCAATTACCAAGTCGCCCCTACATTTATCACTTCTTAACCTATGCTTTCTATTTTCAGAGGACATCATAGACTGGAGTAGGGCGGGGACATAGACCTTGTTCGTAAGTAAGTCGGGATGGACTTTTGATGGAGCAGGAACCCGTAACAGGTCTACATAGCGAATCTTGTTCGCTCTCGGACGCAAGGGCTTAGCTGGGGTTTGAGAGCCGTCTACATCCCGAAAAGTAAGAACCTTGTCATTGTAAGCTACCCGTGCTTCAAAGGATGACCTTTCTAACCTTACATAGGTTGTGTTGGAATTTGACCTTCTTTCATAATTATGTTTTTTCCCCTTCACCGGACTAGTCCCACCTCGTTTAAAACCAACATTGAGCAACTTTTTCTTTTGCTTGGTTATGAACCCCATTTTGACCAGATTGCCACCTTAAAAAAAGTCAAAGTACTTATTTTGTGCCCCAAATATGCAATTTTGTATTCCCTTAAACCTCTAAATGTGAGCAGGCAATGCAAATTGACCACCTGCTGCAGTTTAAAGGCACTCATGACATTATATACTAGAATATATAATTGGTGGCCTGTAATTAAAGAGGCTGCGACAAACAAGGTGCTTTAAAGATTTTACACTTTATTGGTTTGAAACAAGCAATTACTGGAAGCTGATTGATTTCTACACTTCAAAGTATCTTTGATCTCCCATTTTGACTAATTTGTTAATTGTCTTGGATGAAATTGGAATTTTTTTTCTATTAAATTTACATTTTTGGGGTGATTTTTTTTTTAAAAATACACAAAAAATACATTATCAAAATGGCTTAGAGTAAAAATATCTAACAAAGTCATTCTCTCCTCACCCCACATAAGCCCCCCATACATGTTTGTTTGGTTTGTTTGGGTATTTTGTCACAAATATTGCAAATATCAGCTTTAATTGTTAGAGGGACATTTAAGCTTCAAGACGCTTGAAATCACCGGCTTCCGACCAAAATCACCTGTGTTTGAAAATATGAAATAAAATGGCCAAATGGACAGATATACAAGCCAAACTTAATATATTGGTGCAATATGCATGGGAAGATAATTATATGCAAGAAAAACTAATTTTAATGAGAACAAATTTCTCTTATAGGTTACAGTATACTAAATATTTCAGGTGTGCAATGCTATACTCTCTAAATAAATCAACACCATTTATTTGAAGACCCAATTTTCTGTATAGTCACTTGCCATGACTTTATTTTTGAATATTTCTTTGTACGTGTGGTAGGAAAAACATTGTTGTGTACTAAAAATTCACTGTTTCGCTTGAAGGTTGGAGACTACATGACGAGACTTTGACAGTTGGCAGTATACCTTCAACTGGAGAGTAGCCGGTAAAAAGATGGCCGTAAAACAGTGAACTTTGATTCGCGTCGAGTTCTTTCTTACATATCACATGACCTATCTTTTTTATTGTCTAAATCAATTCGGCTCGGAATGCTATTTAAGAAAAAGTATGGTTATGAGGGTCTCTACGCGCAAAATGTTGAGTTTATTTTTTGTTGAATTTATTGCTTTTACATTGAATTTGTTAAGGAAATCTTTTAGTATATTGTGACCTTGACATTTCAGCCATTTTACCGGAAGTAATGTATGATTTGGTCCTAAGACAGTTCTAAATGGTCTAAAGACCCTTCGATTGACAGATTCAAATGACATAACATACGCACTCGTCGTCGCCTCAATTAATGTTTTGCGATTTGTTCTATATCTATTATAATGGGTATTATAAATATAATAATGAAACACAACGTTTCTTAGTTTTTAGCTTTAATTATCAAATAAAATTATTTTATTTTATAAACATAAGACTATATAAAATTATGTTTCAAATCAAAACAAATAATCTTATAAATATTCGACTGGACAAAAATAATAACGGAAGCAACATGAGCTGTCAGAGGACAGCACGCTCGATAATTCAAAGAATTTCAGTTGGTACATATATTTGATAGTAGAAGGGACATACATTTGTTAAAATACATAGCTTTTAAGTGAAGCCTTGAATAGTTGATAAATGTTTGGAACAAAAACTTTAACAACAAAGTCTATGTAAAAAGTGGGCTAACTCTGTAAAATTAAAAATAGAGTTATGGGGAATGTTCACCCTGATACTGGAGTTGATGACAAAGGTTAGTTCCAAGTTTCAAGTGAAGAGCTTATGTAGTATTGAAGTTAAAAAACTTTTGAATATAAACTTTAACAACGAAATCTATGTGAAAAAGGGACATCACTCTGTCAAAATACAAAACAGAGTTATAGGGAATGTTGCACTTGATACTGGATTTGATGACAAAGTTTCAAGTGAAAAACTTATGTAGATTTTAAGTTACCAAACTTTTGAATATAAACTTTAACCAGAAAATCTATTTGAAAAAGGGGCATAACTCTGTCAAATTACAAAACAGAGTTATGTGGAATGTTGCCCCTGACACTGGAGTTGATGACAAAGGTATATTCTAAGTTTCAACTGAATAACTTATGTAGTTTTGAAGTTAACAGATTTTTGAATAAAAACCAATTCAGACGTGGACGCGGATGCCGACGCAGGGGGTAGTAGGGTAGCACACATATTCTTCGAATAGTCCAGCTAATAAACATGAATTGTGCTAACACAAGTTAAAAGCATAATAGCATAAACCACTTTTGAAAAGTCAACATAATATTAAAGGGGCGTATCGACGGTATTTCCCAGAAATATTATATACTAGGCAAAACTCCTAACGCACATAACAGAAATACTGATCAATGTTACCAATAATTATTATGTTGAAAAGATTTTATAATTGGCAGTAATGTCTGAAAAGTTTATTATATATATTTATGAATAAGGTTTTATGGTCAAATATAAATATTCGATGGGAGATTTGCCAAGTATATATTGAAATTAAATGTATTGGTCAACTGTATATAGACACAAGGACATCATATTTAACAATGCTTCAATATTAATTCACTGTCAATGAACTTTATTTTGGCAAATGTAATTGTCGATCTACAGTAGATAAACCCCTTTATCGTTACATGCAACATGTAAACTGTAAAAAGAAAACTAAAAATACAAATAGAAATATAGGAACAAATTAAACATGTTTTATATAATTCAGTGGAAAAATAACTAATAATGAAAGCAATTAAGACACAAATTGTGCTAACTGAAATGGTCAGCTACTTGGCGATGCCTGATAAGCTCCGCCTACAGCCAGACGCGGCGAATAAGATGCTTGTTATATATTTTAGATGCTTGTCTTTGATAGAAGTACTGAATAAACGTGCTAAAAAACTAATCCCTGTTGGGTCTTGAATAAACCATCCTTCTAAGAGTCCAGAATAGTAACATTAGAACATTACACTAACAAAAGTAAAAACCTATTTAATTTTCATGTTTTCTTATATGTAAATTAAAATGCATCTGAAGAGCACAGACCTCCACTAACCCTACATAACAATGGACTTTTTCAGTGTTTTTCAGTGTTTGGTTAGCTCTCTTATCCAATTTCCTATGAATTCAAATATCCTGGATCCAGACGATGATCCGGATCACCACCAAAATCTAACCACTGACCCATTTTCACCTTCCTAAAAAATTGCATGCAAATCCATTATAGCTTTTTGCATGAAGTTGCGCATTAATATGTAGAAGTTGCTTATTAATATATAGACAGACAAACAAACAAATGACGCCAGCAACAACATAACCATATTGGCGGAGATAAAAAAAAAAAAGGTTTGGGTTAACATAGAAAAGGAACGATCAAATCTATTCATCTAATGCTGCGATAAAAGTAATAATGAAATCGATAAATGTCCGAAATTCAGCTTAGAAAAGTACACTAATCAGTAATTTATAACAAGTTTTACCAGGATCAACAACAGCAGCAGTGATAGTAGTTGGTGTTAATGTTAATAGTAGAAGTAAATCGGGGAAGTAGACGTAGAAGCGTTGTTAGTAGCAAAATTGAGGCAGTAATTAAAGCAACAGTAGCCGTAGCAGCATCATTAGTAGCAGCAACAATAGTAGTAGCAGCAATAGTAGCAGCTGCAGATGTATCAGAAGCAGTAGCAGTAGAAGCAGCAGCATTTCCAGCAGAAGATGCAATAGCACCATCAGTAGATTTAACAGCAGCAGCAGCAGCGGCAGTAGCAGGTGTAACGGTAGTAGTAGCTGCAACAATGGTAGCAATTGCAACTGTAGCAGCAGCAGTAGTAGCAGCAGAAACAGTTGTAGAAGTAGCAGCTACAGCAGTAGAAGCATCAGTAGTTTCAGTAGTTGCAGTAGTAGTTCAAGCTGCAGTACTTGCAAAGGTAGAAGCAGCAACAGAAAGCAGCAGCTGCTGCATATAACAAATAGGTTATCTTTTTATTTGATTAATATAAAACTTTTATTATTTCAGGAATTTTAGTGTTATATTATTTTTTTCTTTTATTTCGACAGTTTTTATTTTTTATTTACATGTTACATATTGACGTCCAACTGATTTGAACCGTTTAAATGTTGTTTAGTTCTCGGCAAACAAGGCTAGCCAGACCAGAGGCACCGTCTACCTTACACTACCCTACACAAAACTAACAACAACTCTCTCCCATGTCGCCCCACACTCCCACAATAACTCTCGGGCCATCCGATCTCCTTGTTTAGCGTACCCTAGTTTTATATTATTAGTTTTACTGTAGTTATAATTATTGTATTTATTGTATTTTTATTTATTTATTTACTTATTCATTTATTTTATTCATTTATTTTCATTGTATGATTGTGCGTATTTTTATTGTAGCGCAGCAGCAGCAGCAACAATGGTCTAATGGAAGCAGTAGTAATGTTTGCAGACGTAATAATAGCAATAGATTGTTAGTAGTTTCAAAAGTTTCAAAAGTTTATTGGCAATCCGGCAAACTGCCTTTGGCCAAATACATATACACAAATGCAAAAAAAATATGGCCGAGACAAGGAATCATACAATATAACGTATTTAAAGATGAATACATATGAGATTCAAGAAACATTTGCATATAAACAAACAGTAACAGTACATATTACAATATAGTACGTTTTTGTTAGTAAACAAGCAATTATGAAGCAGCTAAACGATTATATTCTCACATCTAAGTTTGAAAGCTTCTACCAAAAATTTTGACATGTTTTTGAGTTTTATAACATTTGTGCTAGACATCATTGAAATGAATTTATTTATGCTAGGCCAGGATGGCCTGATATGTATATTATAGTAGTAGTAGAAGTAGCTGTTGCTTTTGTTATTCATGTAGTTATAGCAATACTTTGGTTGTTGTGGAAAAAATGTTGCCGGTTTGGTTGTGTTGATGGCTGCTGCTTAGTATTTGTGTTGTCTCATTAATTTGTATTTCATCTCTGTATTACAAAAAAAATACGTTCATATTGATAGAAATACTAAAACACACAAATTATAACGCAGCTAAAATGTCAACGTGTAATTAAAGCCACCGAATCTGCATTGAGCATAAACGATAACATTAAAATATATACTTCTGTGAACGCATTAAGCATTTTCTCAACACAATTTTCTTCGTTCGTACAGTATTCCGTAAACGAAAGATTTAACAATTTTACTTAATACAAAAACGCATACCCTGTAAACAAATGAATTGCGTTATTCAGCTTGTAAAAACGTCTTGACAAGTCGTCAAAAGCTAATTTTTTTTTGTAATTTCGTTTAATCTCTACATACATGACAATTGTTGAAAATGTTCATGTTCAATACGGATTCGGTGTCTTTAATCTGTAAAGCAAGTAATCAATAACGTAACAAGAAGTAAAACACATAACCTAGTACATTTTGTCATGTTTCATTGTTCAATGCTGGGCTTTATTACATATTAATACATAACACCTAACTGCTACTATTAACAACTTGAAATTGCATAAAGATGTAAATGAAGTTATAACTTTTGAAGTGTGTATGCACGATCTATCATATACATTATTTTCAAAAAAGCAAATGAAAGTGACTATACAAATTAAAATCAAACAGAAAACGATACAAACAACGAAAGAAACAATTTAATACAGAATAAATCAAAAACTTCTAGTGTCGACTTTTGCATCGATTATTAGAGGTGTATAACCTAAACCAATTGCCAAGTCAATGTATATACATGCATTTGAGTTTCTGTCTGTACAGACTAAAACTATTTGGTGATTAAAAACTAACTTGATTATTTTGTTAATTGCATTGATGCAACTAAATATGTTGATTGTAAATTGGGTCAAAACAAAAAATTCTGTGTTTCGGGCAACCGCCACGACCCAGCGAAAACCGACCGAAACTAAAGTTTTAAGGCACGATTGTTTACCGTGAAATCCGTATTCATCAGATTTTATAAATTTTTGAATGTTTTTTCTCACCGAAATGTGTCAGTTAACAAAAATATAAAAATAATAAATCCCTACTTAACTTGTTTAAGACTGTTGCCCGAAACACACAATTTTTTTTTGGCCTAGGTATACACACTGGTATAAATATTGTATTTGTTCTAATTAACACGTGGAATCTTTGGAAAAACAAACATCTTTGTTACATTGGAAAAGTGAAGAAAATATTTCGCACATGTCTAATATCGAATTTAATGTTTCAATGACGTGTTAATTACTTGCATAAAAGTATCACGTATAAATGGCAATGTACCGGTTTTAATTCGTCAATAAAAAATCTGTTCGACTGTTTGTATTTTACGTACTGATCATTTGTTGTTGTTAAATTTTCGGAGTTGTACACAGTTAATTGTCCGTTTTCCTATGACGCTTCAATCATCTGTTCTTTTGTTCTTCAACTAACACGAGTTTTAGACCATCTGTTGTTCTTCCATCTTTTTCATAACTCAGTTGCGCTTTTCCACTCAAGGCATTTCTGCAAGAAAAGAAAAGAAAATAGATGAACACCGATTTCGACGTTCTTTCGTGTGTATCAATAAACAAGAGCTGTCAGAGGACAGCGCGCTCGACTATTCGGAGTATTTCAGTTGGTACATATTTTTGGAAAGTGGAAGCGGCATAAATATGTTGAAAAACAACACTGAGTTATTGCAATTATTAACGTGTTCCAAGTTTCGACGTTATGTAGTTAATAACATGTGTAGTTTTTAAGTAATAAGAGTTGTGAATATACATTTTAAGAAAATCGATATGAAAAGGGGCATAACATTGTCATAATGCAAAACAGAGTTATATGGAGGTTGCCCCTGATATTGGAGTTGATGATAAAGGTATGATTCTATTTTAAAGTGAATACCTTATGCGAAAAAGGAGCATAACTCTGACAAAATACAAAACAGAGTTATACGGAATGTTACCCATGGCACCGGAGTTGATGACAAAGGCATATTCAAAGTTTCAAATGTATAACTTGTAGTTCAGCAGTAACAAAACTGTTGAATATAAACTTGAACCAGAAAATCTATGTGAAAAAGGAGCATAATTCTTGTCAAAATACAAAACAGAGTTATAGGGACTGTTGCCCCCAAGTTACACAGAATGTTACCCATGGCACCGGAGTTGATGACAAGGGTATATTCCAAGTTTCAAGTGAATAACTTGTGTAAGTTTTGAAGTTACAAAACTTTTGAATATAAACTTTAACCAAATTCAGACGCAAACGCCGATGCCGTCGAATAGTCGAGCTAAAACAAATTCATAATCTTCATCATCATAATCATCATCATCATTATCATCATTCTTTTTTCATCTAAATCATCGTTTCACCACATGGTGAAACCATGCTCTATCGTTTAACTTTTATGTGATTATCAAATATTGTACAAACGTTTTATAATATTTTGCAGGGCATCGCATTTTTACATTTTATAAAACTGCATATCATTGATAATTGATCGATTCCTACATCAAGTTATATTTCACGTGAATTCTTGAAAATACACTTTATTACAAAATCAACATTTAGGCTCCTTGCTGCATCGTTCGCTGGTTTTCACCGGAATCGTCCGCCGGTTGTCGCCGGCATCGTCCGCTGGTTGTAGCCGGCATCGTCCGCTGGTTGTAGCCGGCATCGTCCGCTGGTTGTCGCCGGCATCGTCCGCTGGTTGTCGCCGGCATCGTCCGCAGATTGTCGACTGAAACGACAGCTGATTGTCGCCGGAATCATCCGCTGATTGTCGCCGGAATCGTTCGCTAGTTGTCGCCGGAATCATCCGCTGATTGTTGCCGCATCGCCCGCGACAACCAGTCGCCGGCATGGTTTGCTGGTTGTCGCCGGCATTGTCCGCTGTTTGTCGCCGACATTGTTCTCTGGTTGTTGCCGGCATCGTCCCCTGGTTGTCCCCGGCATCGTCCGCTTGTTGTCGAAGGTATCGTCCGCTGGTGGTCACCTGCATCGTCCGCTTATTGTCGCCGGAATCGTCCGCTGATAGTCGCCGGAATCGTCCGTAGGTTGTCGCAGGAATCGTCAGTAGAATGTCACAGGAATCGTCCGTAGGTTGTCGCCGGAATCGTCCGTAGGTTGTCGCAGGAATAGTCCTCATCGAGACAACTATCATCAATATCATCGCAAGTATCATCATAACAATATCATAACATGACACTATCAAGACATAATCACTATCATCATCATTAGTTGTATATATCGTTACAATATTTTCTAATTTTCAATCAATCATTGTAAATGTTGGACAACAGTTTATACATTTACAAATACAACTTATTTCTACAATTGATATTCCCATGACTATCGTATAAATGTATTGTATTCAGAAAAGCTAACATTTTCAAATCACCGTGAACCCTGAAAATCACTTTTAAATCAGTCTTAACAAATACAGGTCTTAAAAATAAAACAAATGAAGCTATGTGATATTGACCGTAATTCATGAAAATACTATTGATTAAAAAATTACCATTTATGCTAATCGGCATCGTCCGCTGCTTGTCGTCGGCATCGTCCGCTGCTTATCGCCGGAATCATTCGCTAATGTAGTCCTCATCGAGATACACTATCATCAATATCATGACAAGTATCACCATAACAATATCATAACATAACACTATGAAGACATAATCACCATCATCACCATTATTTGTATCTATCGTTACAATCATGTTTAAAATTTGTATTAATCATTGTAAAATTTCGACAACAGTATGTATATTTATTAATACAACTTATTTCTACAATCGTATATTATATTCACAAAAGTTTACATTTTTTAATCCAGCAAATGTAAGCATAATTTTTTTATAAGCGTTAACATGCAAACAGAAGAAAAGGAACAACCCTGAATTATAGTGAAGAATTGTGACAGAAATTTACCTTTGATGCTCGTTAGGTCTGTTGGTTTCCGTTGTGTCGCTGTTGTCCTTAACAGTCTCCTGCGCATGCGCAACGAGTTAGTGGAGGCAGTGGATGGAGCTCCGGCTGTCGTCTGCATCGGTCTCGAGTTGTAGACATGAACTATTTGCACATTAAGTAGAAAACTACACAATTGCAAGCCTCTGTTTTTCGTTATTCATCGTTTGGTTGTTCACTTAATATTTTAACCAAGATTTAACCAATCAATTGGGGTGGCAGTGGTGTAGTTGATGTGGTGTCCGCCTTACGGTCGGGAGGTTCAGAGTTTGATCTCTACCCGGGAAGCCTTTCGGTAGAAATTTCTCAAAAAGGCACCCAACTACTGGCTCTACCCAGAAAACGGTTTGGAAAGTGTCTTACTCAGCTGAGGCTTTCGACACAATCGAGCTTAAATATTTTTAAACTAAACTTAAATTATCATGAACAGTACATCCAAAACATTAAATCAACAGAAACATAACGTTGATCTTATGCAAATCACGGCTTTTAAATGCTCGGTAAACCAGTTTTTGTTGTCCTGCATTTGTTTCCCGCGCATGCGTCATTGTTGTCGTCTATCTTGTGTTTTCGTCTGCTACGAAATTCTCTAACATTGCAGAAAAAAAGGAAATGGAACACATATTTCACATTAAGAGAAAAATAATTACAATTTAAAAATTAAACTTTTTTATCGCCAGCCTATAATGTTTCGCTATTCATCGTTTTGCAGTTAATATCTCTATATACATTACAAAGTTTTAACGAATCACTTGAAATCACAGCGGTGTCGCAATGGTGTGGTTGATATGGCGTCCGCCTTGCGCTTCGGAGGTCCTGAGTTCGAAAGAACTTTTCAGAAAGACACCAAAGTACTGGCTATACCCAGAAAACGGACTTACAGGCGTCTCACCAAGCGCAGGCGTTCGACACAATCGTGCTTAAATAAGTTAAAACTAAACTAGAATTCTCATCAATAGTACAACCAAAACAAATAAACAGAAATATAACGCCGATCTTTCGCAAAACCCGGCTTTTATTCTTACACTTGAAAATAAAACAAAAAACTTAACGACAATGCTCGTTATCTCAGATGATGTTGTCACAGCCCTTAATCTGTTTCCTGCGCATGCGTCATGGTCGTCATTTAGCTCTTATTGTCGTCTGCTGCTAAACTCTACTGTCTTCTATAATTGCTGAACTTATTTCAAAATGAAACAATTTTGTATATTGATAGGAAAATATTACAAAAGAAAAATTAAAATAGTATACATTTTTCGTTTTTCATCGTTTTGCTATTATCTCTCTCTCTATGTACATTTTAAAGTTTTAATGAACCACTTAAAATGTCAGTGGTTTAAATGATATGGTTCCGCCTTTTGATCTGAAGGACCGAGTTCGATCCCTACCCGGACAGCGTTCGAAGGAAACTCTCAAAACTCCCAAGTACTGGCTCTACCTAGAAAACGGACTTGAACGTGCCTTAATAACCTCAGGCGTTCAACACAATCATGCGAGCTTAAATATTTTTAAACTAAACTAAATTCTCATCAATATACTATAATCAAAACAAATCAACAGAAACATAACTTTGATCTTTTGCAAATCACGACTTTTATCATTATAATTGAAAATAAAACAACAACATTATGCCCATGCGTGTTAAATCAGTTGATGTTGTCCATCCGTTTCCTGCGCATGCGTCATGGTTATCGGCGGCTGCTTAACACAACACTACTTCACTGGCTGCTTAAATTGCTGAAATAAGTTGAAAATGGAACAGTCTGTACATTAACAGGAAACTATTACAAAATATTGTTTTTGCCAGCCTATAGTCTTCGTAACAAATCATTTCTCAATTTTCATTTTAAAGTTTTAACGAACCACTTAACATCTCCATGGTTTAATGAATATGGTGTCCGGCTGACCGCCTTGCGATCGAAAGATCTGGAGTTTATCCCTACCCGGGGAGCGTTCGAAATAACTGTCTAAAAAAAGACACCAAGTACTGGTTCTACCCACGAAACGGATTGAGGCTTTCGACTACTTCACTCGCTTCTGCTGAAATTATTTGAAAATGGAACGGATTTGTACATTAAGGAACATATTACAAAATAAAAATTCTACAAGTTTGTTATTGCCAGCCTACATTTTCGTCATTCATCGTTCCGCTATTTATCTCTCTCAAGATATATTTTAATGTTTAAACCGACCACTTAAAAATATAATAATTTGTGTAGCTAAAACATGAAATCATCAGATACATAAAGTTCATCTTACGGAAATCACGGGCATTTATTTTTGCTGTATTCATCTTGCTTGGATTGTCGTCGGCATTGGTCCTAATTGTCGTTGACATAGAACTATTGACTGTCAGCACGGAACTCGGGAATTCTTACAAACAGTATACAAATAAAACTTAGCTCGGATTGTCCTCGCCATTCACTGTCGTCTGCATCAAACTCTTGTTTGCACAGTACTCTGGTTGGTGTATGCATCGAATGATCGTACTTGTCTTTATCCTGCTCTGGTTTCCGGCATGAAAATAGTCATCACCCATAAAAATAAGACCTACCTTGGTTCATTGTCGCCTGTCTTGAACTTTAGGACTGTTCTCTGCATGGGGCAAAACGGACCTTGGGGTGTCGTCAGTAACGAGCTCGGAGAAACATTACTTCTGCAGCCTATCAATCACTTGTACAGCACGTCATATATCTCGCTGAAATAAAACAAATCAATTAGTTTATTGTATATTTTCTTGAATGCCACAATCTTGTTTTATACTGCATTGTGCTCATTGCCATAAAAAATTAACCTACAGTTTATTATTATTATAATTAATCTAATTGAAACAAATGGCAACTAAGACTTTCGACGCAAGTATCTAAATGTTTTGTCAATCCCGATGTTTTTATTGTCAGTCAAGACTCGTATTTATTCCTTTGAACTCCCAGGTCATGACCCTGACAAGGTCATGACCCTGACAAGGGGCGCCCTATCCATCTTGTCGCCTGATTTGACCGGGCCTTGGTTTGAGAATTCACAGAAACAAACATTCCTCTTTTCCGACTTAAAAAAAAATACAGTTCAACTAAAGTTTAAAACTTAATAAAACAGATAAATGTCCATTTATAAAAACATCACATTAGTTTTACATCCCAATACCGAATTTTGAGTCAAAGCTGCAATTTGCGTAGACAAAGTCAATTTAGAAAGTGTATATTTAACGGATTAATAGAGGTCGCAGTGGTACAATGGTGTCCGTCTCGCGTTAGGGAGGTCGCGAGTTCGATCCCTACTCGGAAGCGTTCGAATGATTTTTCTCATCATACACCAAGTACTGGTTCTACCCAGAAAACGGACTCGACACATTCGATCTTGAATACTTTTAAACGAATGGATTAATACATTAGACACTAAAGATTTCACAGTTTTTAATTAATTTGAGAGGTAGTGCCATTAATCCAAATTTTGACTTGTAAATGACATTAACACGTGATTTCAATATAACTTATCTGTTGTTGGTTTCCAATAGCAACCAGCCTCGTTCCCACAATCGTTTCGAAAAAGGATCACCGTCGAATCGAGCAATGCGTCTGCACGAGGTCGATTAAATCTGTCAACTTGGCGGCACAAAAAATGTAACCGGAAGAAAGCGTCTATAGGAGACCGATGAACGTTGTATTTTTTGGGATCACGTTACATATAAATGTGGAGGTTTAGAACAAGCACTTTATTCTTTATTAAAAAAAAAAGAACTGAAACTTTTATCAGGAGTATTAAATAAAACTATGTTTTTGTCTTGTGCCAAAACAAAATAACATTGTATTGCCGTATGAAAAGCTGGAAAATATATTGTAAAGCAAACAATATATGATCAACATTTACTGTATATGTTCTTACGTTCTGTTTTTATTGTGTTATTGTACTTAAATGGTCGCTGCGCATGCGTCATTAAATGTCGTCTGCATAGAGTTATGGCTGTCCACTGCATTGTATACATATCGTCTAAATCGAAGAGTGTTGTCGTGGTATGTTTGTCCTCGGCAACAGGGTGTGATTGTCCTAGGCAACAGGGTGTTGGTTGCAACGGGGTGTTGTTGTTGCTTGGAACGGGGTGTTGTTCTTGTTGGCGACGAGGTGTTGTTTTTGTTGGCAACGGGGTGTTGTTGTTGGAAACGAGGTGTTGTTGTTGTTGGCAACGGGGTGTGGTTGTCGTCGGCAACGGGGTGTGGTTGTCGTCGGCAACGGGGCGTGGTTGTCCTATGCAACGGGACGTGGCTGTCCTATGCAAACGGGGTGTGGTTGTCCTGTTTAACGGGATAACGTTGTCCTCGGTAAGGGGGTTTGGTTGTCTTCAGTAACGGGGTGTGGTTGTCCTCGGCAACAGGGTGTGGTTGTCCGCGGCAACGGGGTTTGCTTGTCTTCGGCAACGGGGTGTGGTTGTCCGCGGTAACGGGGTGTGGTTGTCCTCGGCAACAGGGTGTGGTTGTCGTCGGCAAGGGGGTGTGGGTGTCGTCGGAAACGGGACGTTGTTGTCTTTGGTAACGAGATGTGGTTGTCCTCGGCAACGGGGTGTGGTTGTCCTCGGCAAAGGGGTGTGGTTGTCCTCGGCAAAGGGGTGTTGTTGTTTTCGGCACTGGGATGTGGTTGTATTCGGTAAAAGGGTGTGGTTGTCCTCGGCAACGGGGTGTGGTTGTCTTCGGTAACAAGGCGTTGTTGTCCTCGGCAACGGGGTGTGGTTGTTCGCGGTAAGAAGGCGTTGTTGTCCTCGGCAACTGGGTGTGGTTGTCTTCGGCAACGGGGTGTTGTTGTCCTCGGCAACGGGGTGTTGTTGTCCTCGGCAGTGGGATCGGGTTGTCGTCTGAAACAAGCTGATGTGCGTTCATATGATAAATAATAATATTTTAACCTTAAAGAATAAATGACGATTTTATCTGGATTATTTAAATGAAACTACCAGAAAACAATGTACGAGTTGTTTTTTTATTTCGCCAAAACAAAATAATATTGTAATACCGTACGAATAGCAAGAAAATATATTGTACAATAAAAACATTATGATCACAATTTACGGTATTTGTTCTTACGTTCTGTTGTATTACTGTTGTCTTATTGTACTTAGCTGGTCGCTTCCGCATGCGTCATTGTGTGTCGTCTGCATGGAGTTCCGACTGTCCACTGCATCGTACACAGGTCGTCTAAATCGAAGTTGTTAATCGTCGGCAACGGGGCGTTTTTGTGGTTGACAACAGGGTGTCGTTGCTGTTGGCAACGGGATATTGTTGCTGACAAAAGGGTGTTGTTGTTGTTGGCAACGGGATTTTGTTGCCCTCGGCAGCGGGGTGTTTTTGCTGCTGGTAACGGGGTGCGGTTGTCCTCGGTAACGGGGTGTGGTTGTCGTCGGCAACAGGGTGTGGTTGTCGTCGGCAACGAGGTGTGGTTGTCCTCGGTAACGGGGTGTGGTTGTTCTCCGTAACAGGGTGTGGTTGTCTTCGGCAATGGGGTGGGATTGTTGTCTGTCTAAAGGCGTGCTACAAAGACTTCTAACATATAATAAATTAAACATTATCATAATAGGCAACCTAGAGTGTTAGCAATCAAAGTAACAATACTGTACTTCAAGGTTTTGTGTACTGAGTGTTACCACCGCTCAGTATCTTTAAATGTATTACCAAAAAAAAAAATTAACTAGTGAAATTAAACGTACTGAATAATTATCTTCCACATAACAATGATTTTATTATATATATAATATATATATATATATATATATAATTAATATATTATCACGCGAAAAACAGTAAGAACAGTTTAAAATTAAAATAACAACACGTTACCGTCTACACTCGTCGAATCAATTGGTTTTCATTATCGTGATGTCATCCATAGGTTTCCTGCGCATGCGTCATGGTCGTCACGGAAGCAAGTTCGTTGTCTGCACCCAGCTCGGCATTGACGTCTGCAATGTCTGAAAACAGACCGTATACCAAATAGTTCGTTTATTTTCGTCAAGAATTACAAAAAACAATACTTAAACTTCAAATATATCGACCGTTACAGCCATTCAATAACTTGTTTGCTTTAAATGAATTACAATTAAAATAATCGCATCATTAGTAAAAAAAAGTTAAAAAGCATTTAATCGATAGAAGCATACTGTTGTTCTTCTGCAACTTAATGCCTATATTTTAATATCACGCAAAAAAACACACAATTTACCGCCCAAAGTCATCGACTCAGTTGGTTTTTATTGTCATATTGTTGCCCTCACTTAATTTCCTGCGCATGCGTCTTTGTCGTCATGGCAGCATGATTGTCGTCTGCATCCAGCTTGGATTGTCGCCTGCATCGTCTGAAAGTAGGCCTACAACAAACAGTTCGTTTATATCTTCTGCTATAAAAGACATTGTGCACAACGGAATTTGAATTCAATGAATATTTCATAAAAAAGACGCGCCTCTAGGGAATTTTGATTCATGTTCTATCGAATTACTTGAAAATCGAATTTTCAGCAGCTTATGTACACACGCATTTTTGTCGAAATCGCAAATGGATTCTGGGTATCTTACAAAATCAACTAAAACGCATATTCTTTGAAGTAATATATCTTATGGGGATTACATTTATAACAGAAAAATAACACTTTGCTTAGTTCATCGCCGTCATCCATTGTCGACTGCATTTCCATTTCCATTTCCGGTCGTCTTACACATCGAACTCTGCATGTCGACAGCATTTCTGCACCGAGCATCGGCTATCGTCTGCTAAGTCTGAAAATTCTCAGTCGTCAACAGAATAAAAATCAAAGCGCTGAACGCTCTACAGTTGTTCGCTATTGCGTAACACTGGGCACACCATAGACAGTCTGGGCAATTAGATACGGATGATATACGTCACCTTAAATACAGTAGTTGTAAATGTTTAAACGAAAACATTCATTTACGTATTTACTATAACATTTGTTCAATATTATAAATATGACTTGATCATTGCCAAGCGATATATACTATTCAAAATGGCAAGTTTAAATACCATATTGCCTCGTAAATATGTCAATCAAATTTCGAAGAAAAAAAAAATATATCGTCATTGTGTAATTATGTTGTTGTTTTTTCTCAATCAAGCCGTTTTGAATCGTTTCAATTCAATATGTGTAGCTGATGAATTTAGGTCCATTGTAAATCGTACGCCACTAATTAAAACGTAATCCGGTGTAAAAACTAGATAAAATCACTTTCAGCAGCCTAAAACTCTGTACGAGTACACTATATTTAAAGCCTTTCAAAAAATCAATTCAAAATGAAAAAAAAACAATGTCGGCAAGAAATCTAATGAGATGAATTATTTGTCCGATTTTCAATTGCATGCTCTTTCTTTGGGCTACAAACATATATTAATTTAATGACATTCCTACTTGACATTCCGACATTAAATATTCATTACTAACACACATAATCTGAATATACATGTATAATTATAGTGAAAAACGACAATTATGAGTTTCATAACCGGATACTCTCTGAGGAAGACAGATGATTACGCTGTCGAAGATCAAAAGCTGTGGAATTGAACACAACTCAATATTAACCTTAAAAACAAACACGATTTAAAAATATTAAACAGTATATGAATGCAAAGACTGTGCTACAAGTTTTTCAACCGTAATAGCAAGTGGTTTACGTTATTTGAAGGGAGTCACTATCAAAATATTGCTGGTTTCTTTTGGAAATGTCTTAACAAGTATTGCCTTTCAATTAAGTAAGCATCTGGAGTAGCAAAACTGTCAAAACATATATGAAACACATTCTCAACCCCTGCCGGGAATCGAACCCGGGTCCTTCAGAATGCGAATCCGACATGCTATCCATTAGGCTATTGACGCTACGACTTTCCGCATTAAAAAATTTGCGTATTGTAGTTTTTGATATGATAGGTGTATCCGACCTCAATCGTGATACATCGACTATATCCGAAATGCTCCTTAAAAATCAACCGCTACTGCGTAATAATCGCTAAACTGTTCTTTATCGTTATAATGATGACCACGTAACTAATAAAATTAGTTATAACTAAACAAATGCACTACTCAACAAATAATATTTACATGAGTCGGCGATAACGAGATGAATAGGTAAGGGTTAGATTTTGTCTATTCGGCTCGCCTCGAGACCCAAGACTCTCATTCATTAATGTATTAGGACGTTGCATAACATACTATAAACATGGCAACATAAAACAGTATTATATTCGAAAAGTTGTAGAAAGTTGTGTAAATACGTGTAGCATGTGTCTCAAGATTTAGTAAATTCAAACAAGAGTTACAATTGCAAATTTTACAAAAATACACACGATAACATCTCGTTAGATTGAAATGCTATATAAACAGAAATAATGTGCAAAAATATTGTACAATCTTAATTGTTATATTTAACTGAATAAAACTATTCGAAGTTTCATTTATACAAACTGAAAATACAACACGTATTAGACTTACATTTACATGATTAGCCATTATAATCACATGTTTGGAGTTATGAGTTGAAGTAGTCCGCTGTGTCAGATTGTATGACATCCATCTTGTCCGGGAGCAACGAACAAATGGTGCGTTCGCGCCTTTTTTCAATGTTTTCATGCGCAGTAAACATCGCCAAATCACAATCGATGTTTCAACATAAGGAACCCAATCAATCGCCAATCAATTGTGAAAACAGAACGCTCATTGAAATCCACGTGGAAAACGCCCCGAGTAAATTTGATATACCGAAATAGTAAAAACAAGTCGGATTACCAGGGGCGTAACTATGCAAAGTTAATTTCGCACCTTATGCTTACCAAGCTATAAGAAGGGCAAATAACATGAACAAACATTGAAATACAATGACAATAACACTGTATCATCTATCGGATTAAATATGTTTTATATATTCTTTAGATTTAATTTATTAAATATATGCTTAGAATAATTACTAAATGAAAGACGCGTAAATTAAACGTCTTACTGTGAGTACGGTGTGGTCCAGTTCGGTCTAGCTACGCCCCTGATTACAATGATGTCACGGTCTGCATGCACGTGTTTTACATGTTGCATTTTTGGCAGACGAAACTGACCAATCAGAATTTTTCCAGATGTAAACATACCAAACAATGAGGACGACTGATATTATCTTGCATTGTGATAATCAGGTGCCGCATTCCAGAAACATTCTAACTAAAATCTTATCGTTAACGTTAACAACATATGAGTAGCGTCGTTGGAAAACCGGACTTAATGCATGTGCGTAGTGTCGCCCCGGATTAGCCTGTGCAGTCTGCACAAGCTAATCCCGGACGGCACTGTCCGCTTTTAAGGTATTTTCTGTTTCAAGGAAGTCTCTTCTAAACATAAATCCACTGTAGGCGGAAAGTGCCGTCCTGGATTAATCCGTGCGGACTGCACAGGCTAGTCCGGGACGACACTTTACGCACATGCATTAAGCCCTGTTTTCCCACGACGCGCCTCATATATATTTCATAAACTTTTTATTTCATATTTAGATGGCTTTGTGCTAAGTGTTTATTAATAATTAATGTATTACTAACTGCTGTTAATTATGTAAGTGAAAATATTTTAAGTTAAACTTAAGATGTTTCTGGAATACGTTTCATGAAAAGTAAAGTAAAGAAAAAGATTGGAAAAAATGTGCCAGGAATATAAAAAAAGTTGTAATTAACTTGATTGCAATACTATTATAATATAATGTTTGATATATTAGGCCTAACATTATTTGTTGATAGTTGTTGTTAGGTTAAGTTTAAACCTATTTATTTTAGCTCGATTGTGTCGAAAGCCTGAGACTTACTGAGACGCTCTCGAGTCGGTTTCCTGGGTAGAACCAGTACTTTTATAGAGATGAGACAGATCATTGGAACGCTCCCCGAGTAGGGATCGAACTCACGACCTCCCGATCGCACGGCGGACACCATATCCATTACACCACTGCGAACTTCTTGTTGTTGTTCTTGTTGTTGCGTAGGAATTAAACCACGAGGGCGATAACCGAGTGATTTGATATCAAGCATCGGAACGGTTGGTTATTACCACAATAACAAACGCTTACCCGTCAATTATTTCGATTCTAACACGATCTGATATAACAATCGTCTGTATTTGTAAAGGTTATGAAAGAGAACTATATTTATCTATACACCGCCCATTTTGCGAAAAGAAGGTTACATTCACTCGTGCGTTTCTATGACGTCAATAAATAACAATTCAAAATTACGTCAGCTTAATTGATAAACATTCAGCAAATGGCGTCATACTTATTGATAAATACAGTGAAAATATTATGTTAACAAGTACAAATTGAAAGCATATGAACAAAACGTAAACGTTTTTGTAAATTTAAATATAAAATATGCAGTACAAATGTGGTTTTATTGCGCTACATAATGCAGAAATGATTTGTTTGTCACAATTTTGCAATCGCGCGTTTACGCACGTGCATTTTACGGAACAATTTCTTCGAAATTCCGGAACTATTTTCAAAACATTAGGCATCGCCCATAATTTGTTGCAGAATAGCCCGCAGTTATTTTCCTTTTTTTATCTATGGAAAACTAGCCGCGTGCCGTGTTATTATTTTTAAATAAACAACGTTAACAAATAGTCTAAAAACTGACGTCATTCGTTTACTTATTATAAAGGAAACTTATGTAACAATGAATTTGATTAAGATACTGAATGACGTAACTGTGACAGACGCGCGTGCAAACGTGAACATGCTCGGAACACTGTAGAATATAGATATTTGCAGAGTTCATTTGTCACATCATGCCAAAATAGAAATAATTGTCGCATTTTAATATCGTACGGGTTTTCGTTTTGATGGGCGGTTATTGAACCCCGAGACCGTTAGTAGATTCCTTTTCATCATAATTCCAAAACGTGTATAAGCTAATAAACAACGCTCAATCGAAAACTATTTCTTAAATCATCAATTTTCATAATATTATTATATTTCCATTGTATAAATCTGCTTCGTCACCAGGTTATAATATATTCTAAAATGATACTCGCTATTTTTTTCTCTAGACAATGAACAAAATCGTCGTTAAACTAACCAATAAACAACGCAGAACGTGGTTCCGATTCTAAGCGGGGTAATGTAAAAAGTAGTTCCAATTGGGGAAAACAATTGCAAAAATATATGTCAAATCATGTTAGAATCAAAATAATTTTGTCTTTCTGATGCGTCGCTATTAAACAATTCGGGCTTCCGCCCTCATGGTTGAAATTCTACGCATTAGAACAGCAAATCGTTGTTTATTGGCCGATAAACAGCGATGAATCGAAAATTATTGTCTAAGTTTAATATAAAAATCGATTCATTTTGGAATGTTTGCATTAACATTTATGACGATGGATGAAAACATGTGTCTTACAATTGTCTTCTGCTGTTATAGCAAATACTGAAATCTGTACCTTCAAAAGAATTCGTTTTGTCATTTTTTTTATTATATAAGAGCACACATGGCACAAAACATGAGCGGAAGTTCGAAGATACACACGTGGATGTAGTGCACCAATAATTTCAGGTCAATAAGTCTGTTTATTTTTTTGTTCTGAAATAAATCTTAATTTTCTGAAAAGATTTGTAATATACAAGATCAAAAATATATTAAAACAAAAATTTAATTTATTAAATTTAAAGTAAATATTCATTAATATCTTAGGACATATAGCTGTTTTTGATGATAAAACGATTCTGAATATAGAGTAGTAAAATACGAACAATAAAGCAGGTGTGTGTGATTTGGGTACATACTGATATAATCTGTAATTTATAAAACCCCGGCCTCTCACGCTTCAAATAAAATAAGCAACACTATCTAGGCTTTTTTATTGTTCCAATGTTCAAGGTCTGCAACAAACTGCACTTGAATGCATTTCAAAACTAATTAGTAACATCGTAGGAAACTCACGTCTGCTGATTCCGACGTCGAGTCAACACTGGCCCATTCTCTATTTTCGACATGTTTGATTGTACATAATGTATATCAAATTCACATTTCAAGTAATAATCATGAACCTGACATCTGGGCCCGTATTCTCCATCCCATTATTAGACTTAAGAATAAAAATTAGACTCAGACTCAAGAAACACTATTTCTGCGTTCGCAAATATGCCGGGTACCAATGTCGCTATTGTCATTAACAAATCGTTCTAAATAAAGAACTTCGTAATTTTAGTTGCTGAATACCAAGAAAGATTCAAATTAACAGCGTTCTTAGAAAAGAGCAGTTTCAAGAATAGTCTGTATTATTACGCCTAAAGTCTACTAATAGATTACTGAATAAGGGCCTGAACAACATTTTAAAGAACACATGTTGACAAAAACTACCACGACGACTGTTCTTGTTATAACATTTTCACCACAAACCAATGTGGTTATTTATTTATCACTGTATCTATTTTTTTCTCACAGGTTTATATACACAATATTGCTCAATTTAATAAAAAGTGAAATAAATTATTAAATGCATTCGAGATTGTCTTTTTGTTAAATATGGAATGTCAGATTTGGTAGAACATACAGTAATCATTGTCAAGCCTAAAGATCGTACATGAAGTAATCATCACGAATACAGATCGTACACTAAGTATTCCTCACGAATAAAGATCATATACAAATAATCCTCACGAATAAAGATCGTACAATAAGTAAACCTCAAGAACAAAGATCGTACACAAATAAATCGTCAAAAATAAAGATAGTACACTAAGTAATTATCACGAATAAAGATCGTACACTTAATTATTATTACTTATACAGATCGTAAAGTAAGTAATTATCAGAAATAAAGATTGTAAACTAAGAAGTTAGCACGAATAAAGATCGAACACTACGTTATCAACGCGAATAAAGATCGTACACGAAGAACTCCTCATGAATAAAGATCGTAGAATAAGTAAACCTCAATAACAAAGATCGTACACTAAGTAATCGTCACGAATAAAGATCGTACACTAAGTAATCGTCATGAATAAAGAGTATACACTAAGTAATTATCGCTAAAAGATCGTACATTTAGCAGACAGAAAAACAAAGCAACACAATAATTATGTCTTAGTCCTTAAGTTATGATATAATCACATAATACCAGAACTACGAATACAAGAGTAATTTCAGACCAACGTCACACAAGACCAGTATCAAGTATTTGTTTCTCAAAAACAGTTGTTTTACCAGGCTTGCATTTGAAGTATGAAAATTCTGTGAACAAGCCCCTTTAAACTTCGCTGCCAATATCAGAAGAGTTCTGTCATGTTACGTTGCATGCACACAAATATCAAAAACATGTAGAGTCGTGGCCTTTTTGCGGTTCGGTCGGGAAACAAAAAGTATTAAGGTTTTTGGGAGGCCAGACACTACTTTAATGTAATGTGCGTTAATCAGCAGCAGAAGCAGATAAATCACGGTTTCTTTAGAACGCCAGAATATAATATGAAGACATGCACAATAGATTATTTCAAGGAGATCGTGCACTCGATGTCGCCGAGAAGCTTGGTGCACGTATACCGGTCATACGGAATCACTCGCATCCGGTTTGTAGGTATCGGCCAACAAGCGTATTCAGACGCCTGGGCAGGAGAAACGTTGAAAGGAAATGATGTTTATAACTCACGGACCATATTTTTAGAAAACGAATAGTCTTGCCAGCATAAATACATGCAAATAAAGAAAATGAACACGGTCATTTTTGCTTATCATAAACGCACAAATAATTATATACATGTAGTTCAATTTTAATAAAGAAAATTAAATACATGTACATGCGGTTTGACACTGTTACTTTATACATTAATTAACACAAATGCGTCTCTGACTGCAAGCTGTTTGATTTGTGATCCTTTATATATACGTTCATATGTGTATGATGTTTTTCACCACTATATGGCAAAACTAATGAATATGCACACACACAAAAACAGTTCGAACTCACGATCTCCCGATCCGTTGCACTACTGCAACGTTATTTTTATACGAAATTATCCACTTAATACAACATTCCATGTCCGTTTCGAACCGACATGCTTTGCGTACATTATTAATGAAACACTGTTCGATTTATAGAGTTGTTTATCGGCTAATTAACAACGATTTGGAATTCTGATGCGTATGAATTAAACTACGAGGGCGTTAGCCCAAGTGGTTTAATATACGGCATCAGATCGATAAATCGGGGTTTATTAACCGATAAACGAAGATAATGCGAAAATTATTTCGATTAACATGACCTGACAACATTTTCTGCAATAACAATGCAAAGTATATTTTACAGTTTTGAACGATTTTTTCGGGTTGTTTATTGATAGTTTAACAACGGTGAATTTTGTTCTGTGCATAGAAAACTCGGCGCGTGTCATGTTAGAATGTGCGTTTTATATCAATCATACAAAAGCAAAACATATATAATGTTGCATACAAAGTAAAAGTTCATAGGATTTATTGACAAATACATTGTAGGGTAAGGCATATAACTATAAATATGGATATTACTCTAGTGTGGTGTTATGAGAACTGGTATCATTTCGTGCTGTTTTGTTTTCAAGAAGCATTAGTTTTAATAAATCTCGTTTAATTATTGTGTCAAATGATTGCGACGTCACGCTCGGTTAAAGGAACTATGTCAACAAAAAGTTCCCCAATGAGGTAATTTCTTATTTTTTTATATATAAAATTAAGATATTAAAACTAGCATATAATAAAATAAGGTATATATAATGGCCAAATAGTTTTCGCATTCTGAAATAAAAATCATTTTATAATACAGGTCGTGTTTTCGTGGCCCCTTTTATGTTTACATTTTGACGTCAGAATTGTATTTTGTACAAGCAGAGCTTACACATGTTCCGTTACAAAGCAGAATAGTGCAGGTGTTTAATGCGCTGTCTACTGTTATTTCTTTGTATGGCTCCTAAGTCGTGAGTTCAATACCCGCTTGGGGTTTTATTTTTTTCAATCACTTTTTCTGATTTGTTTATATCAAATATCTCATTATGTATTATATTATTTATCATTCATTGAATGTACATGTCTTAGCATAGCGCAATACTATCATCTGATATCATTTATTGTGCAATAGGAAACCAATTTTTCGTTAACAAAGCCCCTTGAACGTAAACTATACCTTTGTTATAGTTTTTTTATTCCAGTTATGAAATACACTTTTATAATATTATAATATTATGAATTGCTATGCTTTTGCATTGACTGTTTCGAAAACGACTCAACATGATTGTTATTTCAAAATGATTGTTATTTTCGAAATTTCGTAAACATTGCGGACATTTAAAATGCTTTTTGCTGTAATTACATATGAATTATTATGCTTTTGAAATTTACATTCAATTTTGGAAATTGAAAAGTATTACCGACAGTATGCAATATTATTTGAAAAACCATCTCTGTTTTTTTAAATAAATAAATATATTATTAATATCGAAACGCGTCGCAATTAAGATAATAATTTAAAATATGTATTAGTAACAGAGAAACATAAGATAAATATGTTTGCGTGTAAGATGCACATTATTTGTAATTATGTGTGTTATGTATTAAACAAGAGTGTTGCTTTTTTGCACTAGGGTCATTTCCAAGTAGTTAAAACAAATATGTTTTGTTAATTTATGATCAATAAATCTACATCTATAACATTATCACGCGACCCATTCACGCCACTATCAGGAGTTACTGAAACAAGAAACACAATCATTTGCACGTGATTACAGTCAGGCAACGTAAACATGTTAAAGAACCAAGTGCCACTTACACAGCCAGGCAACACGCTGATGTAACACAACTATATGAAACAACGACCTAACACAACTAGGTGACACAACGACGAAGCACAACCAGGCGACACAACGACGTAACACAACCAGGTGACACAACGACGTAACTCAACCAGGCGACACAACGACGTAACACAACCAGGCAACACAACGAAGTTACTCAACCAGGCGATACAACGACGTAACACAACCAGGCGACACGTAACAAAACCAGGTGACACAACGACGTAACACAACCAGGCGACACAACGACGTAACACAACCAGGTGACACAACGACGTAGCACAACCAGGCGACACAACGACGTAACACAACCAGGCGACACAACGACGTAATACAACCAGGCGACACAACAACGTATCACAACCAGGTGATACAACTACGTAGCACAACCAGGCGACACAACGACGTAACACAACCAGGCGACACAACGAAGTTACTCAACCAGGCGACACAACGAAGTTACTCAACCAGGCGATACAACGATGTAACACAACCAGGCGACACAACGACGTAACACAACCAGGTGAAACACTGATGTTACACAACCAGGCGACACACTGATATAACACAGCCAGGCAACACACTGATGTAACACAGCCAGGCGACACAACGACGTAACACAACCAGGTGACACAACGACGTAGCACAACCAGGCGACACAAGGACGTAACACAACCAGGCGACACAACGACGTAACACAACCAAGCGCCACAACAATATAACACAACCAGACGACACAACAACGTAACACAACCAGGCGTCACAACGACGTAACACAACAAAAACACCACCAACACAACCACTTTTAGTATAGATCTTGAGTGTTATCGGTCTGAATTGTCAACGATTTAGGTTAGCTTATTACAAGCCATGGCAGCACACACCATTGCAGTATCAGGACATTTTATTGAAATGTCTTACAATTTTGATATCACGTGATCATATTGGATAAAGATCGTACAGTAGGGGAATGGGTTGATGATCTTATACTAAGTGATCAAGAAAAAAACATTAAGTGATCATAGGGAATAAAGGCAGTACAAATAATGACTGTGCTGTAAGTGATCACGGGTAATAAAGATCTTACACGTGTGATTATCACGAATAAAGACGGTGCACTAAGTGATCATCATACATAAAGATCATATAGAATGGTATCGTCATAAACAATGTTTCGTACACTGACCGTCACGACAAAAGGTAGTACAGTATCTATTCATCACAAATGAAGATCGTCCACTTAGTGATCATAGTGAATAATATCGTACATTACGTGATCATCGGGAATACTTATCGTTTCACATGAGATCATCACGAATACAGATCGTACAGAATGATTGTGACGTACACTAATAAAGATCTTACATTGAGTAAGAATCAAGAAAAATACCATTAATAAAGCAATTATAATGAAAAAAGTGTACAAATTATAAGCAACATTTGAATGAAATACAGATGCATAACATTATAATATTGTTGAAAGCCTAGTTGTGAGGTCGCGCACGATTCGGAGCCTCTCGTTGTTTAAAGCACTGATAATTTCTGTGAATGGCATATTTTTGTATAGGTTCTTAAGGTTTGTTTTAGAATCCACATACTCAACATCCGATTTCCGGGTTCAGTTTCACAATGGTCCATTTACATGAAAAAAGTCAACAATATATTAAGTAGCAACCATTTATTTTCGGTCGTAAGTGGGATGGGAAACAAGCAATATTTTGTTAAGCCCTAAAGATATGTGCTCTCCATATCTTTAGAGATATGATATTAAGTGATCATATCACTTAATATCATATCTCTAAATATGATATTTAGAGATATCATAAATGTCTAAATTTATGCTTTAAATTCAGAGAGGATAATTGCTCGTGTTTCGCGCAATTCTCGTGTCTCGCTTCGTGTCTCGCGGTAAAATATCGTGCCTCGCTTCCTGTCTCGCGCAATTCTTACGCATCGCGTTCAAAGGTCGAGACACGAGATGCGAAGCGAGACACGAAGCGATACACGATATTCAGGCGAGACACAAATCGAGGCACGATACTGTATCGTTCAAAAATCGCCCGAAGCGAGACACGATATTTTGCCGCGAGATTTCGTGGTATGGGATACTGCGACAGTGCGTGATCTCGTGTTACAATATCGTGCCTCGCTTCGTGTCTCGCGGGAATATCGTGTCTCGCTTCGTGTTTCGCGCAAATCTCGTGTCTCGCCCTTGCCGTAAGAGGCACGATATTTCATATGGCACTAACCGGATTCCGTAATGCCGGGTACATTTTATAAAGGCACTCTGAAAAAAATGCCAATACATTTATAAGAGGGCCATGATGGCCCTATGTCGCTCACCTGAGTAAAAGGCATCATAATGACTTATAACAAGAGGGCCAAATGGCACTTAACCACTTACCTGAGTATAAAGATCTGGACCATGCAGTTTCAGGAGAAGATTTTTATAGTCTATATAAACCGCGTGGCCACTTTCTACTCCAGGGGCATAATTTGAACAACATTTGTAGAGGACCACTATATAATTTTCATGCCAAATATGAAACCTCTGGCTCTTAAGGTTTCAGAGGAGGAGATTTTAATAGCCCACTTTTCATATAAGTCTATAGAAACCATGTGACCCCGGGGTGTGGCTTCTTTTTACTCCAGGGGCATCATTTCAACAATAATTGTAGAGGACCACCATACAATGTTACATACAAAATATGAAACCTCTGGGCCTTGCAGTTTCGGAGCAGATGTGTAAAGTCCACTTGCCATATAAGTCTATACAAACGATGTGACCCCCTGGGCGTGGCTAGGTTTGACCCCAGTGGCATAACTTGAACAATCTTTGTAGAAGACTAATATAAGATGTTACATACCAATTACAAACCTTCTGGGCCTTGAGGTTTCAGAGAAGAAACCTTTTAAAGTCATTTTGTCATTTAAGTCTATATGTTGCCGGCCTTAGCTACGCCCGTAGGCGCAATTCGGTTTGAGCGACAAATAAACACAAGTCGTGGATTGTAGATATATTGTTATTCAATGTGTCGATCGACAAGTTAGTTTTCTTAAAGAAAAACAATTAATACCTATAAATAAATATATAATTAAATATATTAATAAGTTTCAATGGCATTACAAAATACTAATGATTGATAATGCATGGCGGCGTGAATAATAGCGACAATAAGTTATTCGAATAATAACTAATAATCACAACCGTAATAATCAGAAATAATACGAAATTAATACAAGCAATAGACATAGATATCAATCATAAAATACAGTGTAATATTTACCTGCAGGAATAACAATTATCCTACAATAAATAATAAAATAAAGACAATCGTCAAAATGTAATGGCTGTCTCCAAACAATTTAGCCGTGAATCTGAATATTGGAGGGAAAGTGATTGGTGTGGTTATTATGTGCACGTGTTCAACATAGGTTAATTTCAACTATATGTTAGTAACTCTAAAAACTAAGGTTACAATCTACTTTAAACTAAGAACTGATCATAACTACCCAACACAATAACTAAACACTGCACTTACTATTTAAATATGCATATAAGTGGATTACTTTAAATTGTAGAATATATATTTTAGGGTAAATATAAAAACAAACACAATAATTTGATAATAATGTACATTTATTAACTTTATTTAAAATTCACCCTGAGACATATATAAACATTGTGACCCCCGGGGTGTGGCCTCTTTTTACCCAAGGGGCATAATTTGACCATTCTTTGTAGAGGACCACTATACAATCTTACATACCAAATACAAAAACTTTGGGCTTTGCAGTTTCAGAGGAGATTTTGAAAGTCATTTTGCTATTTAAGTCAATATAAACCATGTGACCCCCAGGGTGTGGCCAGTTTTGACCCCAGGGACATAATTTGAAAAATCTTAGAGGACCACTATGCAATGTTACATACCAAATATGAAACCTCTGGGCCTTGCGGTTTCAGAGGAGAAGATTTTAAAAGTCATTTTGCTATTTAAGTCTACATAAACCACGCGACCCCCGGGGCGTGGCCAGTTTTGACCCCAGGGGCATCATTTGAACACTCTCTGTAGAGGACCACTGCAGGATGCCACATGCCAAATATGAAACCACTGGGCCTTGCGGTTTCAGAGGATAAGATTTTTGAAGTAACTGTGCTATTTACGTCTATATAAACAATGTGACCCCCGGGGCGTGGCCAGTTTCGACCTCAGGGGCATCATTTGAACAAACTGCGTAGAGGACCCCTATACAATGTTACCAACCAAATACAAAACTTCTAATCGTTGCGGTTTCAGAGAAGAAGATTTTCAAATGTCATTTAGCTATTTAAGTCTACATAAACCATGTGACCCCTCCCCCCGGGGCGTGGCCAGTTTTGACCCCAGGGGCATCATTTGAACAGTCTTCGTAGAGGACTACTATGCAATGTTACATACCAAATATGAAACCCCTGGGCCTTGCAGTTTTAGAGGAGAAGATTTTTGAAGTAATTTTGCTATTTATGTCTATATTAACAATGTGACCCTCAGGGCGTGGCCAGTTTTGATCCCAGGGACATCATTTGAACAATCTTTGTAGAGGACTCCTATTCAATGTTTATGACCAAACACCAAACCTCTGAGCCTTGCCGTTTCAGAGAAGAAAATTTTCAAACGCATTTAGCTATTTAAGTCTATATAAACCATGTGACCCCCGGGGCGTGGCCAATTTTGACCTCAGGGGCATCATTTGAACAGTCTTTGTAGAGGACCACTATGCAATGTTAAATACCAAATATAAAACCTCTAGGCCTTGCAGTTTCAGAGGAGAAGATTTTTGAAGTAATTTGGCTATTTAAGTCTATATAAATGTGACCCTCGGGGCGTGGCAAGTTTTGACCCCTGGGGCATCATTTGAACAATCTTTGTAGAGGACCTCTATTCAATGTTACCAACCAAATACCAAACCTCTGAGCCTTGCGGTTTCAGAGAAGAAGATTTTGAAAGTCATTTAGATATTTAAGTCTATATAAAACATGTGACCCCGGGGCGTGGCCAGTTTTGACCCCAAGGGCATCATTTGAACAATATTTGTAGAGGTCCACTATGCAATGTTACATACCAAATATGAAACCTCTGGGCCTTGCGGTCTCAGAGGAGATTTTAAAAATCATTTTGCTATAGAAGTCTATACAAACCATGTGAACCCCGGGGCGTGGCCAGTTTTGACCCCAGGGGCATCATTTGAACAAGCTTTGTAGAGGACCACAAGAGGATGTCACATACCAAATATGAAAGCTCTCAGCCATGCAGTTTCAGAGAAGAAGTTTTCACTTTTTAAATCTATTTTTAGCTCTGGTGACCTACATATGCATTGGACCGAAACGATTTGAACAATTTTGAAAGAGGGTCACCCAAGGATCATTCCTGTGAAGTTTTGTAAAAATCTGCAGAGCGGTTTAGGAGGAGATGTTGTTTGAATGAAAATGTTGACGCACGACGGACGACGCACGACGGACGAAAGGTGATCACAAAAGCTCACCATGAGCACGTTGTGCTCAGGTGAGCTAAACATATATTAACTTCTACATTGTAAATGACGAACGTCACATTAATAAACGTGCAACATTCATACATCGAGTGAAACATTCTGACATTTTTAGAAGTTTTTTCACTTCGGGCACATGGTAGTTCTATTGAATATAATACGATTACTTTCTAAACCGACAATATTATTTCCAGACGACAGCCGTATGTTGATAAACAAATCGCCTTATTGTATTAGGAAATAGAGAGTGAATATTTTCATCGAAACACATTGCATTCATTCGCTACAGAACAGTCTAACATGATACTCACCAATTTTTAGTAAGAAGTAGTTCCAATAACAATTGCAAAAATATATGTCAAATGATGTTAGAATCGAAATAATTTTCGCATTATCGTTGTTTACCGGCTAATAAACAACTCTTTGTCGTTCTGATGCGTGGCTATGAAACAACTCGGGCTAACGTTGCTTACTGGCCGATAAACAACGATAAATCGAAAATAATTTCTTAATAAGGGCGTTAGCCCGCGTGGTTTAATATACCACATCAGCCGATAAACAACGATAATGCGAAGAAAATTTTGATTCTAGCATGACCTGACAACATATTCCGCAATATCAATCCGGACTCTATTTTACAGTTTCGGAACTATTTTGGGGGATTGTTTATTGTTACCGTAGTTAAACAACGGTAAATTATGTTTTTGTCTATGGAAAACACAGCGCGTGTCATGTTAGAATATTTATTTTTAATAATTTGCTAATGTTTTTTTTTTTTTCGGCTATTTAAGTTAAATTAAACAGCAATTCTAACATGACACGCGCAGTTTTCAATAGACAAAGACAAAATTTCGTTGTTAAATTGCCAATAAACAACTCGCAAAAGTAGTGAAACATAGTTCGCGTTGTCATTGCAGCATATGTTGTCATGCCATGTTAGAATCGAAATAATGTTCGCTTTGTCGTTGTTTCTTTGTAATAAACAACGATTTTTCGTTTTGATGCTCGTATAGTTAAGATTCGATTCGATTACATTTTCGATTTATCGTTGTTTACCGTCCTTTGAACAACGAATTGGAGTTCTGATGCGTAGGAATTAAAATGGGAGGGAGTTAGCCCGAGTTGTTTAATAGCCACGCATCAGAACGACAGAGATGTTCATTGGCCGATAAACAATGATAATGCGAAAATTATCTCGATTTTAACATTACTTGACAAATATTATTATAATTGTAATGAGAATTATATTTCCATATGCTCCGCTCAGAATCGGGACTTCTTTTGCGTTGTTTTGGGGGTAGTTTAACAACGATAATTGCGTTCTTTGTCTATAGAAAAATTAGCGAGTAGCATCAGAACTCAAAACAGTTGTTTATTTACAGATAAACAACTACAATCGAAAATTATGATTATGATGACGATTATTATTATAATTATCATTATTATTATGAATGCGTGGCGCCAAACAACATGTGACAAAACTTACCGGTTATTTTCTCCACTGTTAAAGTTTAGTTTTAAACATATTTATTTCTTTTTTTTGTACAAGTTTATACAATTTAATTACCGGCAGAGATATATTTGACAGACACATTAATGATTAAATAAGAGGGCCAAATGGCCCCGGGTCGCTCACCTGAGTTGAATGAACCACAATAGCTTGTAAAAGGTTAATAGCGTTTTCAGAGATGTGACAATCGACATCAACAATGGACCACTGACAGCCATCTTTTTAGTGAATCAAAACAATTCAAGGAATTTAATAAATAGTAGAAACATTTCTGTGAAATGATTTCAAAATCCAACAGTTGTTTCAGACAAGAACATTTTCAAAATGATAGAATGTCAACCAAGGAACATTTGTGCAAACTAACTTTGAAATTCCGGTCGGTGGCTTCTGACAGGAAGATTTCCGAAGTTTTCTATATAACCATATAATTGACAATTGACCCACCCCTTGGCGGTCATATTTTTTTACAAATCAAAATAATTTGAAGAAATTTGGTATAGGTTCACCCAAGGAAAACTGCTTTGAAATTATTTTGAAATCCATTCAGCGGTTTCGGACAAGAAGATTTTTTCAAGTTTTCTATATAGCCATATAAGAAAAACTGCCCGCCCCCTGATGGCCATGTTTTTTTATGTGATTTGAAGACATTTGGTAAAGGGTAACCCAACGAACATTTCTGTGAAAACAAGATTTTCAAAGTTTCTACATAGCAAAAAAAAGAAATCTGCCCCAACCCCTGGCGGCCATGTTTTTTTAACGAATCAAAATGATTTGATGAAATTTTGTAGAGGGTCACCAGAGGAACTTTTAAGTGCAATTATTTTGAAATCCGACTAGCGGTTTCTGACGAGATTTTCAAAGTTTTCTACATAGCTATAATAGGAAAACTGCCCACACCCTGAAGGCCGTGTTTTTTAAAGGAATCAAAATAATTTGAAATTTTTTTTGTAGAGGGTCACCCTAGGAACATTTTTGTGAAATTATTTTAAAATCCAAGCAGTGGTTTCGGACAAGAAGATTTTTTAGTTTTCCAGTTTTGTATGTTTGGGTTGCCATGGCAACCAGATTTTTTATAGATATTCAAATGAATTGAAGGACTTTGTTAAAGAACCATCCCAGGAACGTTCCTGCCAAGTTTGCTTAAAATCCGCCAAGCGGTTTCGGAGAAGAAGTTATCTAAAGTAAAAATGTTGACGACGGACGATGACTGACCAGAATATCTCACCCTTGTGCATTTTGTGCTCGGTGAGCTAACAATAACATCGTATAAAGGTAAAAAACGAGACCATATGTTTTATGGAGAACTTCATGTGGGTGTGGTCCTTAAGCTGAATTACATGTTGTAAATACCTCACCGTTGTTTCACAATTACGATTCTGTTACAGATGCCAATGCACACAGTATAATTCCTAATGTTCTGTTAACACTATTTTAACATGGAAACAGCACTTTATCCTATTCACATTTTATGTATCATTTAACAAATCGAAGTTGTCGTTTGTGAAGTTTAACATATCATGTGACCTAAAATAAAAATGTATCGATTCGCGATTAAGATTTTTTAGTCAACATGTAAACACATTTTTTTAATTAGTTGAATAATATAATAGCGTTGATAAATTGCTTCACAGAAACCGCAAATGCGAAACATTTGCATAGCAATAGCAACAATATATTTCCTGTATAATTCCGTGCAGTATTTAATGAAGGAATACAAACATTACAGGTGCCCACTCGTGCTGGAAAATGTGACACAACCAAACGATGCAACGACGTGACACAATCAAACGATGCAACGACGTGACACAACCAGACACTGCAACGAAGTGACACAACCAAACGGTGCAACGAAGTGACACAACCAAATGGTGCAACACAGTGACACAACCAAACGATTCAACGACGTGACACAACCAAACGGTGCAACGAAGTGACACACCAAACCATGCAACAAAGTGACACCACCAAATGATGCAACAAAGTAACACAACCAAACGAGCAACAAAGTGACACAGTCAAACGATGCAACGACCTGACACAACCAAACGATGCAACAACGTGACACAACCAAGCGATGCATCAACCTGACACAACTAAATGATGCAACAACGTGACACAACCAAGCGATGCGACAACGTGAAACAACAAAACGATGCAACAACGTGACACAACCAAGCGATATAACAAAGTGGCACAACCAAACGATGCAACGACATGACACAACCAAGCGACGCAATGACTTGACGCAACCAAGCGATGCAACAGGACACAACCAAACAACGCAACGACATGACGCAATCAAGCGATGCAATGACTGAAACAACAAAACGATGCAAAGTGGCACAACCAAACGATGCAACGAAGTGGCACACCAAACGATGCAACGACGTGACACAACCAAGCGACGCAACGACGTTACACAACCAAGCGACACAACGACGTGACACAACCAAACGACACAGTGACATGACACGACCAAGTGACGCAACGAAGTGACACAACCAAGTGACGAAACGACATGACACAACCAAGCGACGCAACGAAATGACACAACCAAGTGACGAAACGACATGACACAAACAAGCCACGCAACGAAGTGACACAACCAAGCGACGCAACGATATGACACAACCAAGCGACGCAACGAAGTAACACAAACAAGCGACGCAACGAAACGACACAACCAAGCGACGCAACGAAGTGACACAACCAAGCGACGCAACGACGTGACACAACCAAACTATGCAACGACGTGACACAATGATTGTAAGTAACCACAGTCCCTCAACCTTGAGCATTTCGTGTACAAGTTGGAACGATCATCCTATGAACAAACACCTTTTCAATCGGCATTCCATATCGGAAATCTGTCTATGTTACATTTCATGTAGACTTCCGGTTTACAAGTAAGGTCGATTTAATCCGTATTTCATCCATTACACGGATGTTTTAGAAATAGGACACGTGACATGGTGCAGACGACAATTATGCAGACGTCAAATTATGCAGACAACATTTGCACGTGTCCAGCACGTTGCTGGAATGATGGAATAGACTATGTATCGCCGAACACACCGAAAGGAGGCGCTATAAGACCTCTGAGGACCATATTTTTCACAAATCAAAATTTTCACGTCTGTAAAAAACAGAATCCCATTCTTCACAAGTGTGAACATTCAGATCTTATTCTTCACACATCACAGTCTTATTCTTCACACTTTCTGTGAAGTTTGTGATCACATCGGGATTGCGATATGCAATGAAATCTTCACACTTAAAATGTGACAAATGAGATTCTATTTTTCATAGGAGTGTGAAAAATATGATTTGTGAAAAATATGATCGTACAGACCTCCGACTTGCAGCACCACTGGAGCGATGGTTGTTCTTTTATATCAATACAATAACTATTGTAAACCTATTGAAATGTTTTCTATGAACTCGGGCGAAGTTATTATTATTTAAACGACTTTGATATTGAATAACAGAACAAAGAATATAAGTTTTATTCAACGACATTGTCAATACTTTATTTTTATAATGAAGCCATCGAAAGAAAGCGAATAGCCTTGCATATTAGCACATCATGTATACTCAACTAAAAAAATAAATCTGACATTCATAATTTGATACATCCTTTTTTTAGTTAAAACCAATTTTAACCAAACGCAGTAAAGAGAAGCATAACTCTGTTAAAATACAAAACAGAGTACTGGGGAATGTTGCATCTGATACTGGAGTTGGTCGCAAATGTATAGTTCAAATTTAAAATGAATAACTTGAAGATTCAAGTCATTAGACTTTAACCAAAAAACATTGACGTTTTTAGTTAAGACGCGGTAGCTGGGGCGAGTTGGAAAGCTCTGTAGGATCATATTTTTCACAAATCATATATTTCACACACCTGTGAAGAATAGGATCTCATTTGTCACATTTATACGTATGAAGAATACGACTGGCCCAAAACGGTGTATGCGTGAGGATCACAGAAGCTTATGATTTCATTGCATATCAAAAACTGAATGGGATCACAAACTTCACAGAAAATGTGAAGAATAAGACTGTGATGTGTGAAGAATAAGATCTCAATTTTCTAACCTGTGAAGAATGAGATCCTATTTTCCACAGATGTGAAAAATATGATCCTACAAAGCTCACCTATTCTTAAAATATTCGAGCTAAAACAATAATATAACTGTTTATGAAAGATGATATGAAAGAAGTTTAAAAACGAAACCTCTTGGTAGCGAAATATTACAGAAATATAATGTAGTTGATTTTATAAACGCATGTTTTGACGTTGAGCTCAAATTTTATCCGTAAAATACATAAACAATCATAAGCCATACTAATATAAGTTGGTAAAGTATTATTAAACTCTATAACTTATTTAATTACGTTTTTATTCGCTGCCAAAACAATAAACTATATTGGTGTGAGCTGAAATGTTATACAAATCATAACTTCAACCGATTTAGCATTAACACTATAACTAGCGCACTTATAATCAGGTGGAGTTAACCCAAGGGAAGCAATTGCTTCTAGGAAATCGCTACGAAGTAACATCGAGTTGTCTCTCGTGCGAAATAGGTAGAGCATGTTCGTGTCCGCATAAAGTGTATGATGAGGATACATATTTTGATAGCGAACACAATAATATAAGAGCTGTATAATCATATTTGAATTTTTTTTAATTTTCATGATATTTCGTTATATTACCTTATGGAATTTGCATAAATGTTCAATAATGAGTTAGTTAGTAGCAGGCATTACTTTTATTTCAATTAAACAAAATGCAACTATTTATCGAAAACTTATCGGGCAATACAATGATGTCGTAGGAATTAAATCAATACGAATTAATCAATCAAATAAACGGCATAACAAACCATAATAGCTAAGTTGTATTTCATTTCAGACTATGATTTGACAGACATTTGGTGAATGTGTATGTATGGCTTTTTGTTTGAGAAATCTGATTCAATGCTCCAGAAAATCAATTTCCCCCACCAAAAAAACAAAAACAACAACAACAACAAACAAACTGTATGAACTGAAATTGCCGAGGCTTGGTCATTATTGCCTATATGTATTGTATACGGACATTGGACAACAGCCCCTATGCAGTCCATATCTCGTAACATGTACGTATAATAAAACGTGTAGTAGTGCAATGCTTGTTCTTCCATACTCTGTCAGAAACATTTTCTTTACCACAAACAATTGGCATTACTATAAGACACAATGTTTTCCGACGTAGACATAAAGAAAAGCGTTAATATCGTTGCATTTGAACAATAATAAATAACTCTATTGTATCAACATGCGTACACGGTATAACAGCAGCGGGGCAAATCGCGTTAATATAACCGTCTCCGTGGCCAAGTGGTTAGGGCATTCGCCTACGGAGTGGGAGGTTGAAGGTTCGAGTCTCGCACAGGGCTCGTTCTGATATGGCCAGTTGCCTATCTAGCAGCTAGTTAAGTCGAAGGGTACCGATTACCTTTTTGCCAAGCGCCCGGCATATAGGATAGGAATCGGGAGTAAAGGTGTTCATCGGTAAAGGTGTCTCATAAGCTAAAACTGGCTGGCCTTAATCGCGAGAGGTGACATTGTCATAAAACAAACACGTTACTTTACTTTACGTTATAGACGTCAAAATAACAGGAAACATGCGCATCCTGACCGTTCATCCAATCAGGCGACACAACAGCGTAAGACAACCAGGCTACACAACAGCGTAACACAACCAGGCGACACAACAGCGTAATGCAACCAGGCGACACAACAGCGTAACACAACTAGGCGATACAATAGCGCAACACAACCAGGCGTTCACAACCAAGCGTCACAACGACGGAACACAACAAAGCGACACAACGACGGAAAACAACCAAGCGACACAACGATGGGACTCAACCAAGAGACACAACTACACAACGACGGAACTCAACAAAGCAACACAACGACGGTAAACAACCAAGCGACTCAACGATGGGACTCATACCAGGAGACACAACGACGGAACACAACCAAGCAACACAACGACGGAAAACATCAAAGCGACACAAAGGCCGGACAAAAGCCGGCGACACAACGACGAAATTCAACGAGGAGACACAACGACGGAAGTCAACCAAGCGTCACAACAACTGATTACATCCATGCGACACAACGACGGAACACAACCAAGCGACTCAACGACGGAACACAACCAAGCGACACAACGACGAAACACAACCAAGCGACACAACGACGGAACACAACCATGCGACACAACGACGGAACACAACCAAGCGACACAAAGGCCGGACACAACCAAGCGACACAACGACGGAACTCAACCAAGAGACACAACAACGAAACGAAACGAAACCAAGAGACACAACGGCCGGACACAACTATGCGACATAATGTTTCATAAACCTAGCGTGCGCACATTCTGAGCTATCGCAGGATCAAGGCTTTCACTGACAGAAGGACGGACGGTCCATTATGATTTCAGATTCTGTTTCTATAATGCTCACTTTTTTTCGTTGAATTTTACAACATCAAAATCATACACGAAATAAAGTTGCAGAATGATTATTTCTATGTGTACAATTACCAACACTTTTATTACAACAGCATCATGTCGCAGTGATGTAATTTATGTGAGATCCGCCTTTCGATCGGAAGATCGTGAGTTTGATCCCTACTCCGGGAGCCTTCAAATGATCTTAATTAAAAGTCATCGCGTAGTGGTTCTTCCCAGGAAACGGACTTGAAAGTGTCTCAATAAGCATTTGTCTTTCGACACTCTATCTTTAATATATAAATGAATTGTTAAACTAAACTTGACAGTCCATAATGACATCAAATTCTGTTTGTACAATGTTGACTTTCTTCGTGAATGTTTTACCCAATCAAAATCAGTCCAGGAGAAAAATGTAGTGTGATTCTTGTTGTTGTGCAATATTTCTTTTGTTGCCATAGCAACCACAGTTTAGTAAGACGAAACAGAAAAACAACGTGTATTATAACCTCATTAGTCCCTCTTTAAGCATATATATCAAGTTATTGCACGATCCACATTTCCTCGAAGAAAGAGACAGACAGTTATTACTTCTGGATCCATATTCCAGAAACATCTTAAGTAGAATCTTATTTTTATATCACCATTTTTCGTTAGCATGTAATTCCATGTTAAAATCACAGTGGACTTAGTATTTATTAATGTTCAACTTATTATAAATTTAAAAAATATTTGTTCAATGTATCGTTGTTTATCGGTCAATAAACAGCGATTTGGAGTTTTGATGCTTAGGAATTAAACCACGGGGGCGTTAGCCCGAGTTGTTTAATAGCCATGCATCAGAACGACAAAAAGTTTCTATTGGCCGATAAACAAAGATAATGCGAAAATGATTTCGATTCTAACAAGATCTGACATATATTTATTGCAATTGTAATTGGCACTACTTTTTACTATGCTCCCATCGGATTCGGAACTTCTCTTTGCGTTGTTTATTGGGTAGTTTAACAACGAGAATTTTGTTCTTTGTCTATAGAAAAATTAGCGAGTATATATCATGTTAAAATTGATTATATAAAAGTGAAGAATGTTACAGTGAGTGATAAACTAGACTAGTGTACATATTTGGAACAAACTTGAACATAATCTATATTTTCTAGAAATATTAATGTTATAATAACTTAATTTTAGCAGTATCCTTATGTTGGGCATTAGTTCGATTACAATGACATATAATTCTGTTGATATCAATACTTGTATACACGAAATAAATGTTGTAACGTTCATTATTTATTCGCAAACGCTGATGACATGAAAGTATTTACGTAGATCTACATCAGAATGCAACCATGTCTGAAGCATGAAACAAAAACAGCAAGACGTTACAGAGCATGCAAGTATGAGAAATCAACCACCTCTGTCGCCTTCGAAAATACTCAGAGTAAAACGAAACATATTTTGCGCCTAAGTAAAGCCGGCTAACAATAATCAGTGCTATAATAACTGATAAAGAACATGATTTCTCAAGGCGAGTGTTCATTCTACATCAATTATATTACTGTTTATACTCATAAGAAGTCAATATATTTTATAAGGGAACATGTCTACTTCGAAAATTGGACTTCGACGCACTTTCATACTCGGACTGACTTTAATTTAAATTAATTTCCGAAAATCCACCAAGAAAACTGTTTCTCAATGTGTTTCTCATCGTGAACTCCTGACACAATATATGACACGCGAAAACAGTCCAGTAATTGTTGCCGCAGTGTAACACTGGACGTTGTTTTAATTTACTAACGTTCCTCGCAGATATTATTGATTCATCAATACTCGACAAGCATTTTGGTTATGCGTGTAATGAAGTCAAAACTCTTATCAAAGAACAAGCATAAGTCATCATTGAAAATAGACAAAATAATGGCTAAACACGTTTATTGTCAACTGGTCAAGGGCGAAGACATACACGTTCATCGGCGGACACACACATGTTCATCGGCGGACACATACACGTTCAAAGGCGAAGACATACACGTTCATCGGCGGACTCACACATGTTCAAGGGCGGACAATTACACGTTTATAAGCGGACACATACACGTTCAAAGGCGAACATATACACGTTCATCGGCGGACACACACATGCTCATCGGCGGACACATACACGTTCATCGGCGGACACATACAAGTTTAAAGGCGAACACATACACGTTCATCGGTGGACACACACATGTTCATGGGCGGACACATACACGTTCGTAGGCGGACACATATACGTTCAAAGGCGAACACATACATGTTCAAAGGCAGGCAAACACATGTTCATACGTGCTCATCGGCGGACACACACTTGTTTATACATGCTCATCGGCGGACACACACTTGTTTATACGTGCTCATCGGCGGACACACACTTGTTTATACGTGCTCATCGGCGGACACACACTTGTTTATACGTGCTCATCGGCGGACACACACGTGTTCATACGTGCTCATCGGCGGACACACACTTGTTTATACATGCACATCGGCGGACACACACTCGTTTATACATGCACATCGGCGGACACACACTTGTTTATACATGCTCATCGGCGGACACACACTTGTTTATACATGCACATCGGCGGACACACACTTGTTTATACATGCTCATCGGCGGACACACACTTGTTTAAACATGCACATCGGCGGACACATACATGTTCATACATGCTCATCGGCGGATACGCACGTAACTGTAACACCGGTTTAAGTGTACCAGTGTATACGGAGAAAGACGGTGATGGAGATGGCAGGACGGTCAATAGGCGTCACTGGTTTCCGGTTTGTAGACTGGCAATGAAACGCGTGACAAGGAGCTCTAATATACTAAAAGATTTCCTTAACAAATTCAATGTAAAAGCAATAAATTCAACAAAAAATAAACTCAACATTTTGCGCGTAGAGACCCTCATAACCATACCTTTTCTTAAATAGCATTCCGAGCCGAATTGATTTAGACAATAAAAAAGATAGGTCATGTGATATGTAAGAAAGAACTCGACGCGAATCAAAGTTCACTGTTTTACGGCCATCTTTTTACCGGCTACTCTCCAGTTGAAGGTATACTGCCAACTGTCAAAGTCTCGTCATGTAGTCTCCAACCTTCAAGCGAAACAGTGAATTTTTAGTACACAACAATGTTTTTCCTACCACACGTACAAAGAAATATTCAAAAATAAAGTCATGGCAAGTGACTATACAGAAAATTGGGTCTTCAAATAAATGGTGTTGATTTATTTAGAGAGTATAGCATTGCACACCTGAAATATTTAGTATACTGTAACCTATAAGAGAAATTTGTTCTCATTAAAATTAGTTTTTCTTGCATATAATTATCTTCCCATGCATATTGCACCAATATATTAAGTTTGGCTTGTATATCTGTCCATTTGGCCATTTTATTTCATATTTTCAAACACAGGTGATTTTGGTCGGAAGCCGGTGATTTCAAGCGTCTTGAAGCTTAAATGTCCCTCTAACAATTAAAGCTGATATTTGCAATATTTGTGACAAAATACCCAAACAAACCAAACAAACATGTATGGGGGGCTTATGTGGGGTGAGGAGAGAATGACTTTGTTAGATATTTTTACTCTAAGCCATTTTGATAATGTATTTTTTGTGTATTTTTTTAAAAAAAATCACCCCAAAAATGTAAATTTAATAGAAAAAAAATTCCAATTTCATCCAAGACAATTAACAAATTAGTCAAAATGGGAGATCAAAGATACTTTGAAGTGTAGAAATCAATCAGCTTCCAGTAATTGCTTGTTTCAAACCAATAAAGTGTAAAATCTTTAAAGCACCTTGTTTGTCGCAGCCTCTTTAATTACAGGCCACCAATTATATATTCTAGTATATAATGTCATGAGTGCCTTTAAACTGCAGCAGGTGGTCAATTTGCATTGCCTGCTCACATTTAGAGGTTTAAGGGAATACAAAATTGCATATTTGGGGCACAAAATAAGTACTTTGACTTTTTTTAAGGTGGCAATCTGGTCAAAATGGGGTTCATAACCAAGCAAAAGAAAAAGTTGCTCAATGTTGGTTTTAAACGAGGTGGGACTAGTCCGGTGAAGGGGAAAAAACATAATTATGAAAGAAGGTCAAATTCCAACACAACCTATGTAAGGTTAGAAAGGTCATCCTTTGAAGCATGGGTAGCTTACAATGACAAGGTTCTTACTTTTCGGGATGTAGACGGCTCTCAAACCCCAGCTAAGCCCTTGCGTCCGAGAGCGAACAAGATTCGCTATGTAGACCTGTTACGGGTTCCTGCTCCATCAAAAGTCCATCCCGACTTACTTACGAACAAGGTCTATGTCCCCGCCCTACTCCAGTCTATGATGTCCTCTGAAAATAGAAAGCATAGGTTAAGAAGTGATAAATGTAGGGGCGACTTGGTAATTGACGGCAGTGCTTCCATAAAGTGGGGCTTAGGCTGGGAGGAAAGGTTAAAATGTACAAGATGCAGATATGTAGGCAAGCATTATAAGCTTTACAATGAGGTTCCATCAAGTACCAGGGGCAGAAAGGCAGCTCAGATCAATGTAGGCTTCCAAATAGGTGTTGCAAGTACTTCTATTGGGAACACAGGTTCCCGCAGAATTCTCAACACAACCAATATCATTGCTCCCTCTCCACTTGCTATGCAAAAACAAGCAAATAAGGTCAATACTGCCCTTAAATCCCTAAATGAGAGAAGCATGTACCAGATTAGAGAAAACTTAGTTGCTGAAAATGCCAAAATTGGTCAAAAAGATCCCTCTAAGGTAAATGTTGAAGGGGACACTTGCTACAACAATCCAATTTTTAACTCTGACGCGACACCCTTTCAAGCCGGAACTATTGCCATAAGCACTATGTGTGAAAACAATACCAGAAACAAGCAAATTGTAGGGGTACAAGTAGCAAATAAACTATGCAGGACTGCATCAATGCTTAGGAATAAGGGTAATCATAGGGGGCATTGTTCTGCAAATGTTTCAGAGAGGGAACCAATAGGTGATGAAGGCAAATGGAATAGGTTGTTAGGTGACCAGATCTCTAAGGACATCAAAATAGCAAATTTCACTTGTGATGGGGACAGTAGGGCATTCCAAGGTGTTCGTAACTCTCACGGTCACAATGTGGGTCATCTTAAGGATCTGAGGCACCTAGGCAACTCGCTGAAGCGCGAGCTCAACAAAGCGCCTTTCTCAAAGGGCATGCTCAAGGGTCATTCCAAGTCTAATATCAGGAGTCGGTTCGCTCTCTCGGTCAAAGCTAGGTGTATGGCTGAGCTTAAAGCTGCCCACAATAAACACCAGGGTGACATCAAGGTTCTAAAGAAGGTCATGGTTGATGTAATCGCAACCATTGTTCTATGCTTCAGTGGTTACTGCGGTACTCATTGTGCAAAGTACAGTTATGTCTGTGCTGGTACAAATAGGCAAGCTAAGAATTTCATGCCAGACAATGTCAAGGTTAAAATGGTTGACAGTGACCAACAAGTCCTTAAAAAATGCATTGAAATGGTTTTAGGTCCAGCTGCTCTTGACGCTACCAAACTTTTAACCACAACCCAAAAAAGTGAAGCAGTAAACAGGTCGTACCAAGCTGTCAATCCTAAAACTGTGACTTTCTCATGCAACTGTGTAGGTCGAATTCACGGGCAGGTTCACAAATTAAACAATGGCTATGCTGACTCTGTAATTGCAAAAACCACTGAACTAAATGCTAACCTTACCCAGGGGTCAAAGATTATTAAGCAGATAGCATATGAGGACCGCAACGACCTTAACCGAAAGCAAACATCCGCTACCAACAAAGCACGAGCTTTACGTGCCAGGACGCGGAATTATCGATACAAACTGCATGAGGAATTACACTACGGCAAGGGCATGAGTGACCCCAAACCTGATTATGACAGTCTTCCACACCTTAAGCATCATAAATATGCTTAGTTGATTGTGTACCTGATAATAAATTGTTATTATTACCTGTTTTGGCATAAGAGACCTCTAACAAGTGGCCCTCGCGTCAGCATCAGGCGTTCCTCTACCTGAAAAAGGCAAAAATACCCAATAGAAATAGATATAAAATGAAAAAAAACATGCATTTATGTATTTTAAGTGTATTTCTATGAATAAAAGGAAGTGATAAAGCTTGTTGTATTCATGTTTTTACCAAATATGCAGGCTGGCTCAGTTCCATGCCCGCTGCACTGTCCGAACTGTAAACATGTCCGCCGTTCCATGTTGGTGGAATGGGGCTCTATGTTTAAATGTTCAGGCTTAACACACAAGCTATTGTTGCATAAGTGGCTCACAAGAGTCCCTGGCGTTCAATTCTGACTTCATGTAGCACATTAACGCTACACGGTGAACCAAGTATGTCTCTGATTTTATGTCCGAAGGCAATTTAGCCCTCATTCGGCCATAATAGGGTAAGGAACTATTTGAAATACAACCATTCCAGATCAAACAATCTGAATTGATGCATTTAATGCACTTATTTTCTACTCTTTTGCTCAGAAATGACCAAAAATCTGCTTTCTCATCCATATTTTGCACTTGCAGACGATATTTTATTTTAACCCAAAGTCAGTTTAGGTCACAATATACTAAAAGATTTCCTTAACAAATTCAATGTAAAAGCAATAAATTCAACAAAAAATAAACTCAACATTTTGCGCGTAGAGACCCTCATAACCATACTTTTCTTAAATAGCATTCCGAGCCGAATTGATTTAGACAATAAAAAAGATAGGTCATGTGATATGTAAGAAAGAACTCGACGCGAATCAAAGTTCACTGTTTTACGGCCATCTTTTTACCGGCTACTCTCCAGTTGAAGGTATACTGCCAACTGTCAAAGTCTCGTCATGTAGTCTCCAACCTTCAAGCGAAACAGTGAATTTTTAGTACACAACAATGTTTTTCCTACCACACGTACAAAGAAATATTCAAAAATAAAGTCATGGCAAGTGACTATACAGAAAATTGGGTCTTCAAATAAATGGTGTTGATTTATTTAGAGAGTATAGCATTGCACACCTGAAATATTTAGTATACTGTAACCTGCAGAGGTGCAGACTTCAATTTATGCAGACGACAGTTGCACGTGTTCAGAACGAGGCAGGAATGGCAGACCAATCGGACTTGAGGACGTAGGGTGTCCTGGACAGAACGTCCTTCAAGACCTCTAGCGAGCAGTTACATTTAGTCCCTATCATATTTATATTGTAATGATTCTGGATATTAAATATTTATTTGCACGGGAAATGTTGTAGTCAACTGAAAAGGTAAAATTATCAAGCATTTTTACGGCTTTTCGTCGATATTTTTAAAGCATGTGTTTCACTTACATAGTGATAAAAATACATGTAAAAATAAGCATTAATCTGTCTGGTCGAGTGGTTAGCGCAACCGACGTTTGATCTGAAGGTCATAGGTTCGAGACCCGGTGGAGGCATTTTGTTTTATTATACTTTTCATGACTGAATATTTGAACTAGTTAGTCCAGATCCTTTATATTTTGCAGTTAAGACATTGAATGACATTTTTCAAAAATTTGCGAATAAATCCCTTTGAGTAAAGTTTTGCGAAATTCAATCTACTTGGAGGCGTTTCATCAATGATAGTATTATCAGTCGTACACTACGATTAATACCCCTATTCTGCAGACATCACGAATCCCACGAATCGCCCAAAATTGGTAAATTTTAGAATTCGTAGTTGCATCGTAATCAGGTTGTGAAGTTCTTACATTGTTTCGTATCTGTTCGTAGTCCAACCTTGCTATTCTTGAGCAGTCGGGTATTCGTGACAAAATTTTTGAATTGTTCAAAATATTGGCCACGAACTTACGAATCCAAAAATCCCGATTCCAAAATAATTCGTTACAAATACATATTGCAATATTATGCATCGTAACTGAATCGTTATCGATTCGTAGGTATTCGTAGTTATTCTTTACTCATTCGGGAATTTGATAATTCGCGGCTTGATCACGAATCGGCTACGAACCTGTCACGAATATGCCCGCCAAAAAAGAATTTCAAAAGATAGTTTTATTCGTACCTAATTCGTACATGCATTCGGCGTATTATTTACAGATACGTTACTGATTCCTAACGTTGACAAAGTAGTCGTAATAGATTCGTGTAAATCGTAGTAAATTCTTGACAACATGTTTGCCATTCCAGCCGAATCCCACGAATATTCGTAACACCATCCTACATCGCAGCTGAATCGTAGAACGCACAATTTGGAACAGAAAATGTCACGAATCTTCACGAATCATAAATTTCAATCATACTTGGCGATTCGCAGGATTCGTAGCGTGTGTGGAATATGGGTAATTACATGTACAAAGTGCGATTAGTCCAATAGGAAACGGAATTCATGATAAATTCGGGGACAAAATGAAACAATTCAATAAAATAAGGGAGGTAACCACGCATGAAGTTTGTCAAGGAGTAACATCTTGTTGTCGCCCTTGCGGACCGGATTAGCATTCGAGTTTTAATACATCTTAAATCGCAAATTCTTACAATTACAAAAAACGAGCCGTACTACAGTGTTGACACTTTTTATTAATTAAATTTACTAACTAAATGCTGAATTATACATTGAAAACTGGGAAATATAAAGAATAAAATGGAGAGTCGCAAAATCATTAAACTTCAATGATTTGTAATAAAAAAATATTAGTATTGTCATAAGAAATAGAAATCACTCGGACAGTGTGCTTAGTGTCTATTAATTATCAGCTGTATTATAAACTATTGTTCACGTAACTGTGACGGATTCACCGATTCTATGCAGTTTTTTTAAATACTAAACTTAACTTCAATACAGTATTTCAGTTTAACTGAAAGGGACTTGTTAATTGTTTTGTATTTTTTGAAATTTGCTATAAAATGTCTTAACTTGAAAGATTTAAGCATCGGAACTAAAGGGCTCAAGTATAAAGGTGTTTGAAAGGGATAAAATAGAAAAGAAAAAAAGTTGCTCCTTAACCACTCGGCCTTTCAGATTGCTAAATCTAAGCTTACAGTATATTTCTTTGTCCGTAGTGTTATTTCGTTCCTTTATATACACTATTCTTTTATTTTTGGAATCTGTGACAAAAGGTTGGGAACTGTCAATTCGTCAATCTGTGAACAGGTCCCTTTAAGATATCTCTGGAATACAACCCATTAGTAAATACTCAAAACAAATCAAACGGCCCTGATTGCGTAGAGTTATGGCAGATGACTGAATATAGTGAAACCTAATAGCGGTGTACAATGCAATGCAATGTCATTGCAAGTTTAAACATTCACGAATACAATAAAAATACGTTTCACACCATTTGTGTGTTGTGGTTGTTTTACTTAATTTGGGTATATCCAACACACAAATGTTAGTTGAATGGAGTGACATTGTTTTATGTACACAATTATATCAATTACAACCAGCAACATATCGGTAAGGCCGCTTTTCCATAATGTCCTTATCTGCATCCGCATTCGCAAATCCGCATCCGCAAAAAAATCGAACAAGTTGAAAACAGTTGGACCGTTTCCATATGTCCGCAGTCCGTATCCCCAAAGCGCATCCGCAAAAGCCGTCCGCAAAAAATCCGCTGACATCTCTAACAAAATCCAGGAGGGGAGGTTAAATATAACTATTTTTGTCTTTAACATTTTTTTCTTCGCCGCATATTCACCACACAGTTTAAGTATATTGGACAGCATGTAAAATGTTTAAATGCCTCCCAAAAAAGAAACTGTACCTAAACTATAAATAAGGTCATAGAAAAAGAGATTTCTGGCTAGACACTTCTAATATAAGCGAAAACTGCCGAAAATCAGAAAAACGTAATGATTTATAAGCAAACAAACTTTTAGGGTCGCCAGAAAAAATGGGGAGGAGGAGAGGGTCGGGTAAGCGGAAACCAACAACTTTTTTACGGCGGACACACGGTTGTCTTTATCGGCCAACACACGATTGCCTCCATCGGACGACACGCGGGTAGCCTCATCGGCGGACAGGCGGGTAGCCTCATGGGCGAAAACACGGTTGCCTTCATCGGCCGACACACGGTTGCTCTCATCGTCGGACACGCGGTTGCTTTCATCGGCGGACACGCGGGTAGCCTCATCGGCGGAAACACGGTTGCCTTCAACGGTCAACACACGGTTACGCTCATCGGCCGACACGCGGTTGCCTTCATCGGTCGACACGCGTGTGCCCTCATCGGCGGAAAACGGTGACCTAAATAGGCCGACACACGGTTGCGCTCATCGGCCGACACTTGGTTGCCTTCATTGGCCGACACTCGATGACCTTCATCGGTCGACACACGGTGACCTTCATCGGCCGACGCACGGTTGCCCTCATCGGCGGAATCGCGGTTGCCTTCATCGGTCGACACGCGGTTGCCATCATTGGCGGAAAAACGGTGACCTTCATACGCCGACACACGGCTGCGCTCATCGGCGGACACACGGTTTCCTTCATCGGCGGACAAACGTCGCGTTCATGGACGGTAAATAAACATCTGTAAATCCAAATATTAATTTTCATTAAGATGTTATTAATAGGTCAGTGTTTTTTTTTCACCTTTGGAGGAATGCTGGCAGGGCCCTTCAGATGCGGAATTTGATTTTGAACTCTGGATTTTTTAAGAAAAGCATTAGTACATGTTCATGTTCTACTCCGTTATAAATCATTAATTGATTGTTTTGCTGCAAATTATAACTTAGACTATGCACTTATGAATAAAAATTCGTTGGGATTTTTTACGATAATTCCTCTATCTTAGTCAGTTTTTGTCCGATTTTTCAAAATAAAGCTTATATTCTGAGGGGAATGTTTAAGGTAAATATGGGAGAAAAATATATACCTATTCAGCAGGGGAATGGGGCCGAATTTCGGCCCCAAATAGACCCTAAAAACACTGTAGTTGTACTCGTATTTATGTATATCAGTGTAAATGATGTGTTGCAGGTTATAAATGACTGAATATCTAAAAGGAAATGTAAGTTGTAACTATAAGGCGGTAAATATCATACATTTATAATTTTATAAAACCACAAGCATCATTTCTCTTCCATGTTACATGAAGGGCCTTTAAGTCATTCCGACTACTGAACAGTCCAAATTTACTCACACTATTGCACAAAACAGAGTTCACTGTATGGGAAGATTAAATAGCTGAACTTATTTTTAGTCTGTAGAACTTTTCTTTTCAAATAAAATTATCATAATGTTGTTCATGTCGTTGTTGCTGCTTCTCGCATGATGATGATGGTGATGGTGATGTGCAATTAATTACAATTTATAACATTACAATTTGCAATTATTACAAATTACCAATATCGCTTTTGCGTTTGGCTGGCAAAAATACTTCGTTAAACATTTTGAATCATTCATTGTTTTGCGGTATTGAATAACTGTGATATCAACTGGTGGACGGAGCCTAATATGCAAGCTTCTGTGCAATAAGTAGAGTGCGGTATATTAAAATTTAGTTTTAATTCATACGCACGCTACTTATTGCACGGTAAGCTTGCACTGAATGGACACCTTGCGACAACGCTAAATTTTGAATCGACACACATGCCAAGCATGTTAGACATCACGTGACGACTAGGAAACGCCCATAGGATCGGCATCGTGGAAAGTTGCGATGTGATAGGTGAATGTGAAATAAAACACTCGTAGCAATATTTGACCTCAATATGTTAATTATTTAACCTCACCCTGTGGGCTCATTAAATAACATAGATATTTCGTTAAAAGTATGCTACAGGTTACAGTATACTAAATATTTCAGGTGTGCAATACTCTCTAAATAAATCAACACCATTTATTTGAAGACCCAATTTTCTGTATAGTCACTTGCCATGACTTTATTTTTGAATATTTCTTTGTACGTGTGGTAGGAAAAACATTGTTGTGTACTAAAAATTCACTGTTTCGCTTGAAGGTTGGAGACTACATGACGAGACTTTGACAGTTGGCAGTATACCTTCAACTGGAGAGTAGCCGGTAAAAAGATGGCCGTAAAACAGTGAACTTTGATTCGCGTCGAGTTCTTTCTTACATATCACATGACCTATCTTTTTTATTGTCTAAATCAATTCGGCTCGGAATGCTCTTTAAGAAAAGGTATGGTTATGAGGGTCTCTACGCGCAAAATGTTGAGTTTATTTTTTGTTGAATTTATTGCTTTTACATTGAATTTGTTAAGGAAATCTTTTAGTATATTGTGACCTACAACTGTTACATGGCCTTCTCATTACAGAGGTCAACTTGCGAACAACACATATAACATACGATTATAAGAATAATGGCGGCGGTCCGGTGACTATTCCTATAATCGTGATGCGATTGTAACTGAAGTGGCGCAGCTCGAACCTTTATTCTATATGAAGCTAATAAGTCAACAAAATGATATTTTAACACAGCAAACCACCTCAGCAACAACAACACCAGCCCGAACATCTGGATAAAAAACCAATATCTGAGCACATTCAGCTACTTTTTCACGTGTTATTAGAAAAATTTAAAATTTAAAGATTACAAGACGAAACGACACAATTTCAGGAAAAAGAGAGAAATTGCTTTAATAGCATCCTACGTGGAGCCGAGCGCTTTACATTGTTACTTAATAAAAACCAAAACATAGGCATTAGATTATATCTGACGAAAATCGAAGGAAGCATGGGTATTTTATCGACAGCCGATGGCGACAGCAATGATTCGTGATAAATTGCCCCCTACCGGAAGTGTAAGAGACCGCCGCAGACAAAATGCACAGGAAGCGGGGAATACTATTAGCACAATCGACAAGAGCCAGTGACGCATCAGCGACAGACGGTTATGTGACAGACGTAAACGTGAATATGGCCTGTGACGTAGAAGTCCAAAATTTGCCTTCTTAGAACATTATTGCTGCACTGTAACAGGAAATGACGACAGATCGCGTGTACCGGGGTCAAGGTGAACAGTTTACCGGATGTCGAGTGTACGATGGTCTGGGCGGGAATTAATAATCAATACAATCAAGCATGTGTGGGGTGAGTCGGGAAGGCGTGTTCGATCAATGTGATAACAACTTGCAGGAACCGGAAGCAAACCATCTCTAAACACGGAACATCCTCACACAGCGGTACCTACGCACAATTTCTGCATTCTTTGACTATTGCGATATTCCTTAGGGACGGCAGTGTCCGGGGAAGTTAAAGGGGCATTATTCCAGTGCATGTCTGGTGTGAGTTGGGAAGGCGTGTTGGATGAATACGACAGCAGAACAACTTGCAAGAACCTCAAAACAGATACTGATGCACTGAACACCCTCGCAACGCGGTGTATCCAGATTTCAACGAATTTCGTCCGCAAGCAATTGAAAATTGAATACATTGAAGAATAAAAATGTTTGAATTGCATTTCTGCGACTGTTGCAAGATTACTTGGGGACATCAGTGTCTCGGTGATATTGGTACAGTTATTGGGACATAATTCCAATTCAGTAGCGTTTATTAGTGTTTTGTTTCTCTACGAAACTCTCTACTCCTAAGTAGGGCGAACGTTGCAATAATGTCCATAGATTTTAGGAAACCACAAATTTAGTACAGTCAAATATACCGGTAGGTAGTATAACTTGAAAATCGCGTTTATTTTGACTATAGACAAATAAGGAATTCATCAGATCCATGTTATAATGTATACATGTCACAGGGTGAGACAATTGTGCAGCCAGTCCGGGACTCGAACCCGGGACCCCTCGCTATCAGGGCGAGTGCTCTCCCGACTGAGCTAACCGGGCCGCAACACAACCTCTCCCCTTTAAGTGACCAAGTTCATGCCGTGACATACACCCTCGCTCAAAAATGAATTCGTCCTCGAATTCATGGTGTCATATAATTACCACGGGCCCTCGGAGAGTTAACCCGGGTAACGTCACGGCCCCACGTTGGGCGCCAAATGTCAGAGGGTGAGAAAATTGTGCAGCCAGTCGGGGACTCGAACCCGGGACCCCTCGCTATCAGGGCGAGTGCTCTCCCGACTGAGCTAACCGGGCCGCCACACAACCTCTCCCCTTTAAGTGACCAAGTTCATGCCGTGACATACAAAAAATGCAAAACGATATATTTCATTGTACGCACAATGTGTCAGACAAATAATGCAAAAATTACATCTACAGTTTTACAATTGAACTCCATGTACATATACATTTTGAATAATATATAAGTTAGTATTAGAACAAAATAAATAACATACGGACAGCATTATGGTGCACATGCTGAACCAGAATGACACAGCCTAATTAAGAAACTATATGAAGAACATGTGACAACTTTTGCAACTGCCTTTTGTCGTTTCGGGGAAAAGTCACGAGAACAAAATAATTATACATAAAATGCATCTCTCCGATTTTTAACATTTTAATTATGACAAATTAAATTACTGGATCAAAACTTAACATTTTTAAACAGGTATATGTGTATAACAGAATTATATATCGGTATAAACTGGACATTCAAAATATGTCCTGTTCAACCAAGAATATTGCAGACTCACGAAATACCATTTAGTTATTTTTACCTTTTTTAATCTTTGCAAATAAATGTTGCGTTAATACACCATAAATTAATTGAGAAATAAACGTTTGTGAAATCTTTTAAATAACTATCTATCTTTTACACCTTGCGTGTATTTCCTTTAACGATGTCCGAAACGTCATTTTATTGTAATTTGCAAGAACACGGCGGAGATCAAATGCGTGTTTTTATTATGTTATGTTATTTATTTAAACTTCAACAAATAATTCACAACAAGACATGTCAGGGTTAACGATTTCAAAATATTGCCACAGTCATTACATTACATACATTAATTATAACAGTTTTACTTAAAATCTAAACAATGTCCGCCCGATTTATCTGATACGTTTTTAATTCCTCTGTTATCGAGTAAGGTGTAAATAATATACAAACATGTTTCAGAAATGCTTTAGAAGATATACATTCCACAAGTAAAAATTATTGGAAAAACGTTATGCACAAAAATAAAAATGAAACTAAATGTTTTTGGTGCTTTTTACGTTCTTTAGAATGTCCTCTGTTCTTGAAAAGTATGTTGGTTTTTTTTAATAATCATATAATTTTCTTTTGCAATATTTGCAATTTAAATTTTCTTCATATCACCATTTAATATTTAAATCTTGTAATGAAACAGTAAATAGTGTATATAGTCACGTGTGCAAATTTCATTATATTATGATTTGGATTTCTCCAGGTATTGCGCCTTTATAAATGTCTCCTATACAGTATATGAACGTGATTTTGGGTAACCGTCATTCTAGCGTTTTTTTCCGCTAGGAAGGGTTTTTAAAATAATTGCTCAACTATGGAATGCCCAACAACTATGGATATAATATGATTATATTTTTATCATCTATACAATAGTATAATTTTTGCTTTGCAATATCAGAACATATTTATGGAGATTATTTTGATGGTATTATTAAGAACTTTTTTGAGGGGATGGGGAGGGGGTTTCCGACAAAAATGGACAAATTATGTGTGATTCTGAATGCACATAGTGGCATGCTAAAATAAAAAAAAACATATTAAACAGAAGTATAAAGTAAAATGGGAAATACTTATTGAAAGGAATCATCACTTTTGAGCGAGAATACAACGTCAAATTTACAAAAGTGTCGGGAGAGCGGAGAACGCGCTAAGGCTACTTAATATGCACTATGAAAGGGACCGGAAGCGGGAGTGGCTTGCTCGGAACAAACTAACCACGGCCGTTGACTTGCCGTATTATCAGATGCTCCGACATGAACATCTGACGAGTATGGCGTATCCACTGGCAACTATTCATGAATACACAGACGGGTTTGCTGCTCAGTATAAGAGCCGATATTTATTGATGATACGTTTCCGACAGTAGGAAATTGAATTTAAGATTTTGTCTTCAGTTTAACAAATACTTAAAAATACGTTTTCTTCCTAATTGATTTAAGCATCCGGAGTAATATTTGTTCGTACATTAGACAATCAACTTAAATCGTTAAAACGTTAATACGCAGCTTGACATATTGACGTGACGTCGTGTTACGCTACCAGGGACGAATAACGTGCGACTGGTCAGAGCTAATAAGGTTTTCTAATAAATATAATACATTTGATACTTTTACTACGCGCAAATAGACAATACCAGCCTGACACACAAGTCCATAGACTGGAGTCCTTTTCATATAAAACTAAAACGAAACTAACATTTGCTGGCTTCAACTTCCAGACAACAGCGCCGCCGCGTTGCACAGTCCACGTTCTTGTTTTCAGTTTAGTACACAATCCACAAAATGTTCACAAATAATGATGGAAAACATAAAGAAATATTCCCATATCGCCACTACACCAAAACATTTTCTGCACGAGTTTAAAAAAGTTAATTCCACTAGCGTTAATATTACAAGCTCTGTATTTATATTAAATGTCCTCGTTTTACAGTCAGAATTACCCAAGACAGATACACTGTCCAAAATACTTTAATTCTTACCTACACTTGTGTGTTTACACTAGACAAGGCGTACATGAAACTACTGTACCGTTACTTTAACGATTGATTTCCTGTCAAAACTCGGGCATTCTAATACGGAGCTTTAGGCAACTATGTAGTACGTAATCCCGTATTAAAAAAACTTTAAAGGCGTTATGTAGTGGTTTTTTGTTATATTGTATTAAATGCAATAAGGATTCCAGGGCCCATATTAATATACAATCATACGTTATTCGTAACCTAAATTGAAGATAACTCAAAAAAAAGGTGTTTAAAACACTACGCTAAGAAACATGTACGTGCCAAATCCTATACAGTAACATAACGGTAAACAACGTGTTATAACCAAGAGATACAATCACGCGTCACAACCTCTTAACACAACCATGCGTCACACCAACGTAACACAACATCGCGTAATATTCAAGTAACACAACCAGGCGTAACATCCACCCACGCGTCACATGACGCAACACAACCACGCGTCGCATCCACGCAACACAACGACGCAAAACAACCACACGTCACATCCACGCAACACAACCATGCACATCACAACCACGCGTCATATCCACGCAACACAACCACGCGTCACATACACGCAACACAACCACGCGTCACATCCACGCAACACAACCACACGTCATATCCAGGCAACACAACCATGCGTCATATCCAGGCAACACAACCACGCATCACAACAACGCGTCATATACACGCAACACAACCACGCGTCATATCCATGCAACTTAACCACGCATCACATACACGCAACAGAACTACGCGTCACAGACACGCAACACAACCACGTGTCATAAACACTCAACACAACCACGCGTCACATCCACGCAACACAACCACGAGTCATATACAAGCAACACAACCACGCGTCTTATCCACGCAACACAACCACGCGTCACATGCACGCAACACAACAACGCGTCACAATCACGCGTCACATCCACGCCACACACGTCAAGACAACACGAAACACTGACGCAAAAGAACGCTGCGACACAACCACGCGAAATAACGTTGCGATACAACCACATAAAATAACATACACCGATGAGAAACAATTGTACGACACAGCCATGCGATGCGAAATAATCAAGTGTCTTAGTCACGTGAAATAACCAAATAATGAATGGTATGAAGTAACTAGCTGGTACGAAAATTCTAAATAACAAAGAGACATAACAGTGTGCACGTGAACTAGTATCGCACCGAAACAGCGTGAAATGACCTTGTGTTTTGCGTTTGTTATGTGATTTTGTGATGTCCTGTGTATTGTTTTTGGCAATTGGTCACTTGCCATAAATAAAATACCTCGACTGCTAATAAGAGTTTTCTCCTGCTGTCGCAACTAGAGTTTCGCTTTGTTTATATTAACAACACAACCATGTCCAGTGAAACATATAGCAACCAACGATTGACTGGTATATGACCGGTATATGACGTGTGAAAATATACTCCACAGGTAACACGTGTTAAATGTTAACGTGCAAAAGTATGTGTGTACAATACATTTATAAAAGAAATAAAACTATTTACGGTAGTTACCAAACACTGCACTTGTATGATTTCTGTATGTGAACAATATACATGATTACCACAACAATAATAGTTTGGTTCAACAACTAACACTAGGAAGTAATGTGTACATGCAATGTGTTTATTTTCGTATACTACAGTCACTACAAAAGTATTCCGTTAGGGCTTTCGCCTGTGGATGAAATAATCTGAAAAAAAGCAAAAACACGAAATCCAGATGATAAAAAAACAAAAACACGATCACGAAAACCCGAAATTGTATCTTCGCGTTTTCGTCATCATGTTTTCGCGTTTCGTCATCATACTTTCGTGATTTTGTGTTTTCGCGTCTTCGTCATCGTGTTTTCGACATCGTGCTTTCGTGATTTTATGTTTTCGCGTATTCACACTTTTGCCTCCCGGTAAGCATGCCCAATATACATGCGGCAAAAACGAAAGATATCACTTAAAAACATAATACACATTATCCTGTACTCTGAATTAATGTTCACCTTCATAATCAGAATCTGAATGTGACATTTCATTTTGTTAGATGCTTTGGTTCCACAACCACGTGGAAGAAAAATTACTGTATTTTGTGTTTTCGCGTTTCGGATTCTTTCATTCAAAGGCAAATATGCCGATGGCCCTAACAGAACTCCGTACAAAAGCGTCCTCTCACGTAGCATCTAATCCTATATGTTAGTCTTCCACATTAATGACGTACGCGACATGAAGTGTTCGAATTCTACGCATGTTTGGCCTCAATATTACACTGACTCAAAGAAAAAAAAGCTCTGCATACATCTTTATTATAAGTTACACATGAACATGCAAATTATAGGCTAATTGCATTTATTTTGTAGTGTTGTCACTCTGACTCTGTTTCAGCATTCAATTCCCTTTTAATTCACGTGCTTAATTAACATGACGGTGCTTTCAGTATGACGTCAGCTGAAGTTGCGCGCCAACTTAAAGACTTTTTGAAAACTCCAAACGAAGCTGTTTGGGTCATGCTTATTTTTAAGTAAGTTTACGTTTATCATCACATGGTACAATTGTGCAGAATGAAATTGTGAATTTACAATCCAGACAGTAACATTTGTGTTGTTTACACTGAGTCAGCTACAAACAAAAACTTGCAGGTGTAGAGGCTATCGTTTTGGTAATGGCCAGCATCAATCAATGTCATTAAAGTCATCCACGTTTTCACGCTACTATACTTCTCCATCATCATCATCGTCGTCATTGTTATCATCGTCATAATAGCAGCAATCATCTTCGTTGTCTTCATCATCGTCATCATCATCGGCATCGTCGTAATCATCGTCATTGTTATTTACATCATCAGCATCGTCGTTGTTGTCGCAGCAATCATGTTGGTCGTCGTCACTGTCATCATCATCGTCGTTGTCACCATGATCGTCATCATTGTAATGGTCAGTTACTGAGCGATGCCTGAGCCCTGCCAAAAAAAAAGTTCCGTTTCTGGTCTCCTGCCCAAAAAATAAGGGTCGGTAGGTAGGGATTTTTTTAAATTTTATTTTAATTTTTTTATGATGGGAGATTGGTTTGTATTGTACACGGTAACAGTCTTTTTCAGTCTTTATTATTTTGGACCAAAAATATGTAGGGTCGGCAGCAAAAGTAAAGGGTCGGTCGGGAGACCAGAAACGGGACTATTTTTTTGGGGGGGGGGGCCTACAGCCAGGCACGGCGAATAAGATGCTTGCTGCATTTTGTATGCTGCTGTGTTATCAGTTCGTATAACATATTCAGACTGAATAAGCATGTCAAAAATCAATCCCTGCTGTGTCTGGCATTAACCATCCCTCTAACGGTCCAGAATATTACATAAGAATATTACAATTATCATCATCATTAACAACATCAACATCATCAATAAATCATTATCATCATCCTAATAATCATTAACATTGTCATCATCATCATAGTTGCAAGCATCATTATCATCATCAGCAGCAGCAACAACACCATCACCATCATTGTAAGCATCATGGTATACTTAAAAGCCGTGGTATAGTTCATAACCTGATATGTACACATTATGATGCCAACTAAATTCGGTATTGCTTAACAGGCGGGATTTTTAAACGGTGCATAAAATATAATTTGCAAATAGCGACTTAATAATTAGCATTACCAAATAATGTCTAGTGACTAGTAACACATTTTCTATGAAGCACAATATTATTGTTTATCTGATAAGGACGTTAAAAAGGCAAACATTTGAAATATGACCGGTCGCTAATTGCTTTATAACCTGGTATGGTATTTATCAAGACTATTAGTAAACAAAAGGGCCATGATGGCCCTAGGTCGCTCACCTGAGTTTAAGGCACCATAATGGCTAATAACAGGGGCATCAGTTGAACAATCTTTGTAGAGGACCACTATACAATGTTACATACCAAATATGATAACTCTGACCCTTGCGGTTTCAGAGGAGAAGATTTTTAAAGTCATTTTGCTATTCAAGCCTGTATAAACCATGTGACCCCCGGGGTGTGGCCAGTTTGACCCCAGGGGTATCATTTAAACAATATTTGTAGAGGACCACTATACAATGTTACATGTCAAATATGAAACCTCTAGGCCTTGCGGTTTCAGAGAAGATTTTTAAAGTCATTTTGCTATAAAAGTCTATAAAAACCATGTGACCCCCGGGGCGTGGCCAGTTTTGATCCCAGGGGCATCATTTGAACAATATTTGTAGAAGACCACTAGAGGATGTCAAATATCAAATATGAAAGCTCCAAGCCTTGTGGTTTCAGAGAAGAAGATTTTTCAAGTTTTCAGTTTTTAAATCTATTTTTAGCTTTGGTGACCTACATATGCAGCGGGCCGGAACGATTTCAACAATTTTGAAAGAGGGTCACCCACGGATCATTCCTGTAATGTTTGTTGAAAATCTGCCCAGTGGTTTAGGAGGAGATGTTCTTTGAATGAAAATCATGGCACACGACGCATGACACACGACGGACGATGGACAAAAGGCGATCCTAAAAGCTCACCATGAGCACGTTGTGCTCAGGTGAGCTTAAAATTAAGAAACATCTAAATATTCAGAAATTTTATATTTGGACTTTTTTTTTTTTACTAAGAAATGTGTTATTTGGTTCAAAGATTTTGACAAGGAAGTTGCAATATAATTTGAAATGTGTTAATATAAATTCTTATTTTGATTTATATTCAACTTAAGTTAACAATACTAGTAGCTTAAGAATATTCATAGATATGTGCCCAGGACTACTCAATGGCATGCCCTAAACAACTGCTAGACTGACTGGATTTAAGCAAATTTTTGGAACAATATAAAGTTGCATGTGATTCATGTGAAGTGTAAACTTGGTGTGAGTTTTTGCAACGCTTGTAACAAAACTGGCATATGTAACAAATGTTTTCAGTAAGAAGGTTGAAATCACTCTACTGCAGTAGTCAATAAAAATTAATATATTCTGGTGTGCATGACAAAACAAGTGAATGTGAGAAAGTCCATTTCATGGGTAGAACAAGTACTTGGTGAATGCGAGAACGTCCATTCCTTGAATAGAACCAGTTCTGGGTGCATGTGAGAAAGTCCATTTCCTGGGTAGAACCAGTACTTGATGTTTGTGAGAAAGTCCATGGGAGAAAGTCCATTTCTTGGGTAGAACCAGTACTTAGTGAATGTGGGAAAGGCCATTTCATGGATAGAACCAGTACTTGGTGTATGTGAGAAAGTCCATTTCATGGGTAGAACCAGTACTTGATGGATGTGAGAAAGCCCATTTCCTACGTATAAACAATACTTTGTGTATGTGAGAAAGTTCATTCCTTCGATAGAACAAGTACTTGGTGCATGTGAGAAAGTCCATTTTATAGGTAGAACCAGTACTTGGTGTTTGTGGGAAAGTCCATTTCATGGGTAGAACCAGCACTTGGTGTATGTGAGAAAGTCCCTTTCATGGGTAGAACCAGTACTTGATGTATGTGAGAAAGTCCATTTCATGGGTAGAACCAGTACTTGATGTATGTGAGAAAGTCCATTTCATGGGTAGAACCAGTACTTTATGTAAGTGAGAAAGTCCATTTCATGGGTAGCACCAGTACTTGGTGTATGTGAGAAAGTCCATTTCATGGGTATAACCAGTACTTGGTGTACGTGAGAAAGTCCATTTCATGGCAAGAACCAGTACTTGGTGCATGTGAGAAAGTCCATTTCGTGAATAGAACCAGTACTTGGTGTATGTGAGAAAGTCCATTTCGTGGGTAGAACCAGTACTTAATGTATTTGAGAAAGTCCATTTCATGGGTAAAAACCAGTACATGGTGCATTTAAGAAAGTCCATTTCATGTGTAGAACAAGTTCTTGATGTATATGAGAAAGTCCATTCCTTGGGTAGAACCAGTACTTGATGTATGTGAAAAAGGAACTTAGTGTTTGTGAAAAATATCAATTTTAACCTTCCCTGTCTATGGAGCTGACAAATTCTTCCTCTTGCAGGGCAATCACCATGTAGCCGTTTTGTAATTATACTCTCAAGTTGTTCACCAGAGCAACTAACTTAACAGTTCCTTAATTTGTTTTTATAGAAAATTAGACAAATGGTTGTAATGTGGTTTCTTTGAATTGAACCTGTAATACAGAAATGTACTATTTTAGACAGCGACCACATATGCAACTAAATAAAAGGAATTACAAGCCAAGAAATTGCTCACTAAAAACATTTCAAGGCAGTTAATAATATGAAAGTCATAATAAAGGCAATATGAAGGACAATTTTAATTTTGAGCATAACATTTGACCAATTTGGTATGCAGGTAATGGCAATTATAAGGCCACAATGAACAGGGAAAAATGCACGGCCACCATCTTAACGGAGGGGTTTCGGAAATGAAGGAGGACATTGACAGCAACACATTCACTCTGAGTTAATGGAAACAAAACAAAATGATTGTTTCACAGCGCTATACAACAGTCCATATCCACGAACTGATGACCATGGTGGACAAACCACAGGGCAAAGACCTCATGTACCTACTGGACCAGGCATGTGGAACACCAGAACTGCCACCAGATATAGACAGCACTACACATAATTGTTGTAGTAACGGTAATAAGAGCTTTATATGTCGGTCACTGGGAAGTCAGCACCATAGGCTCCAAAGATGGACGCTATCAATTTTTCAGACATGATCTTTTCGTAGGAAACAGGAGCTCCAGAGAAGCAATTCACTGGCAAAGGGGTGCATGCCTTGGTGATGCAGAGCTATCTTACTCTTCAGTGAGGCACATCAGGCACTCGTACAGACATATTTTCAGATGCATATGATGTGGTCATTAAGATGTCAAATTTACACGTATGGCCACTTCAATTCTTAGTAATCTGGTGTTCACAATAATGCTTTTCTACACAACCTGGCCATTGACATACCAGTTTATTATGTTTTTACACAGGAACCCATGTTGGAACTAGAAAACACTAAAAATGCTAATTATACATACAACCAAGGCCAAAAGAGTTGCGTTCGACATTATATAAACCATATATGAAATAACCTAACACATGTGACCTTAGTGTGCACTAATGCTGCATAGATCCTCAAATGTGCAACTGTATTCTACCAATAATTTGCTTGTGAAATTTTTAAAACCCTTGTTCAATATGTGAGTACACAATATCATTATGTACATTTGTTTCCCACTGGCATTTAAAACTGAAATTACCCAACACAATCTGTAAAATATATTGCCTCTGAACGACACTAAACAAATTGTTCTTCACCATTGGCTGCATATTGTTTTACAGTAGAGCTCTTTTAACAATGTATCCAGGAGCTTTAAAAAAAACATCAGTACATTGTGAAAAGCTAGTATCTCAAATCTGGAACACTTCAAACCAACAGAACCAGCATGACATGCATTGGAAATAGCAATGGTGTTTCATTGAATCTGATTGGAAATGAAAATTTAATACTGATGATAGTCTCGGCAATCTCTAGCATCAGCTGCAGCAGAAATGTGCCTACAGAAATATATCACTTGGTACGGTCAAAATATACTACATGTATTTGTTATATTCAAAAGACGTTATTCGCAAATTATGAATTATTTATGGAAATAAATATACGCTGTTCAATGGTTTTGAAAACAAATGTAAATGCCTGCATAAAAAAATAATGCTTGCATTAATGCTATAGATCATTGGAACATATCAGTTAAAGAACATTCAAACTTTTGCATAATTTTATGTAAAATATAGATTAGTTTGTCTTTTAAGGTTTTCTCTATGCACATTTGTCATCAATTGCATGATCAACACAACACATCCCACATTAGATTTACAAACAGTGCCCATTGGATTCTGGCCACTATAAGGCCCAGTGTCTCACCAATAGTGGAAATACTGCAACCTAACTGTGTTGGTCACAATAATGCCACATAACAGATTTTTTATCAACCATTTTATGTTAACAGGCCCTTTTTTCCAAAATGGTTTCATCATGGCTCAGACAATTTTCCATGCAAAAAACTCTTTAAATAATGATTTGTGTTTATATAATAAATGTGTGTATGATTCTAAACTCTTTTCATATATGTATGTGCTGAGTAAATAATAACTGTAAACAATATGCATTAATACCTCCAATAAATCATGGTTGCATTTCTTTAATTTTCTTTATGATTTGAAAATCGAGTAACCGTTTCATTGAGCATGTAGAATTGTGCGGACACAAGTGTGACCTCATGCTTACAATTGGATTCAGAAACCCAAGTTTTGTTCCAGATGATGCTAGAGAGCTTTAACTGCTACATTTAAAATTCCTGCCTTAAAAAGGTCTCTATCAAACCCAGACTGCTATTGGCAAAGCAAGTTGTGCTGCTTTCGATGAATCAATGTATTCCAGATTAGATATGTTTATTTTCAGAAGTAGGTCATATTAAATGTACTCAGACGCACTGCATGAAGTCCCATCCTTACAATGAAATGTTTTTCACACACTGAAAAGCCAGCCCCAGACAAGGAAAGATAAAATACAAGTCACAGTGGCATAATGGATATGGTGTCCACCTTGCGATTGGTAGATCATAAGTTTGATCCCTACTCTGGGAGTGTTTGAATGACCTTTCTCAATAGACACCAAGTACTGGTTCTACCCAGGAAACAGACTTGAAAGTATCTCAATAAACCTCAGGCTAAAGGTTAAAAAAAAGGTTTAAAACCAAAGAAAACTACACAACATAATAGACAACCAACATATGGAACAAGGGTTCCAACATGATGCAGACAAGTTATAGGATACTTACAGAAAAGTACAAAAAGAAAGAATAAACAAAACTCTGTTTTAAGTTATTTGCTTGTTAGTGGACAACATATATCAACAAGCTTTCAAAGAAACTAAACAACACGTGAGCCATGATTGTCCTGCATCTTTCACCAAAGTTTAGGCTTGTGAAAGACTTTGACCCAACTGTAATTATTAATGTAGCAAGGAAGACAACCACAGTATACTTTGGTCAAACAGGCAATATGGATTACCTCCCTTGTTATATGTGTAATTAGATGATTGCCCTGCATAATTCATCTGAGTAAGGGTTTCTGACCCAAAATGTTCTTTAAAAGTAGCAAGGTAGACACCCAAAGATAGAATGCTTCAGAATTCATTATTCCTCTATGAATTTGGGACCAGAAAACTTGAAATGAGTCAGAACCAGTACCACTGTTTCAGTTTTCTTGCCTTAGAAAGTTAGTTAATTTTTAATGGCGACCGAATACAGCATTTAGGCATCCAAGATAGAATGCTTTAGGGCGCTTTTCCATATGTCCGTATCTACATCCACATTGCGCAAATCTGCATCTGCAAAAAATCGAACAAGTTAAAAACTGTTCGACTGTTTCCATATGTCCGCAGTCCGTGTCCGACATGGTATCTAACTAAGCTTGTCCAACAAAGGGCTGTTATACATAAAACATTGGGAAAATATAAAAAATAGTCTAGACAAACATGGATAACTCAACATCATCGAGTACGATAACTCAGTAATAACCATTATTAACGGGTAACCTTTAAATCAGTCATGACTGACGCTGTAGATATAATTGTTGGATGCTTTATATTGTTTAAAATCCACCACATGTGAATGTTTTCGCATACAGTGAAAAATAGTTGCAGCCGACGTAATTAAAAATGTTTAAAAGCTTCTTACTCAGACATTGTAACGATTTGCAATTAAAGAGAAAACTAAAATATTCGACGTTTACATGCGGATTCATGGAAAAGCGTGTCTGTATATATATTTATGCGGAAACGGACATATGGAAAAGCGGCCTTAGAAGTCAGCATTTCTCTGTGAACCTTGGACCAGGAAAAATTGAAGCCAGTCGGAACTGGTATGATTGTTTGGGTTTTCTTGCATTCGAAGATTGGTCAACGTGTATTCCAGTATGTGGACTGCTTCAGAACAGCTTGCCTAGAAGATAAAATAAATCATGGGAATACACAATATTGCATAGTGCTAGTGATTGTTATATTATCTCTAGTATACGAGTATTCATTGGTTAAATTGCAAGACATGTGGCATGTAGTGGACAAAGCAAAGCTAAACTGAAATGTGAGATCACTGTATGATGTTCATACACACAAATGCATGAAGACCAACATTCCTCTTCGCGCAAACAAGCCTTTTGAATGCAAGGTGTATAGACCATGAAAGGTTCCAATGTTCAAATTTACCCTTCAAGCAATGTGTGTTAGGGACGAGTAATGAAAGATGGTGAAGTTATTTCTTAGTGCTTGATTCAAAAGGTTTTAATGAAGAAAACAGTCATTGGTATATGGTAAAAAATTTAATAGGTAAGGCCAAAAATAAAAATATGTTTGTTTCCGCTTCCCGACCCATGCAAAATAGGGTTGGGTAGGTAGGTAGGAAAAAACTTTTCCTTTTTTTTTTTACTTTGAAAATAGCCTACATTAATTTTGTGTAAATTTAACTACTTTAGCAATTTATTAAATGCTACAACAATATGTACATGTAGATGTATTACAGACAGAATAAACATTAACTAGATCGTACATAATAATACTAATCATGGATGTATTACTTGTAATATTTGTTATATTCTTGATATTTAAGAAACGATAGCAAATCATAACGTAGTAGGGAGAAGGGACTTTATTTGAGAATTGGAACACAATGCAATGACCTGTACAGAAAACCAAATTTCAAGACTCAAATTTATTAATCCATATTCCGATGTCCATAAGAAACTAATCCATTCACAGACCTTCAGTGGACTTTGAAAACTGACAATAGCTACTCATATTGAAATCATAATCAATTAGCTATACATAATTTAAGTGATATAAACATGCAAACATGTCCAACATATGGAAAATGTGTTTGCCAGTAGCTTAAATCTGCCATCTTTAATTTGTTCCAAATTCCGATGACACACTGTGACATAAAACAAATTAGCCTGGCATTGTTTTTCAACAGTGTTTCAGATTTATATTATCCATTCAAAAATTATCAACATTGCAGACAAACTCAACAAGAGCTTTTTTCATGTATTATTTTTTAGAAATGTTGACACAATAGCACACTCTTGATTTTTTAAATATTATTTTTAGCTACTACAATATATTACTCCTAGCAACCTTACACCAAATGCAGATCAATCCTGAATTATCTGAATAAGTCATTCTATATTGAAACCATGTATATACACTGTAGACATAATATTGGTCTAATTTTTTATTTTAGTCACTGATTTTGTACTTTCACTTTCAGTTTCCATTTTTGCATATTCTGACAAATATAGTAAATGACATGATAAGATTTATTTCAGTAAACTTGTAGTAACAGTTATCTTGAAACTCATTGTTTCATGAATAAAAACAGATTTTCATTTCAATTTAACAATTATGAATTAAGCAAATAGCAAATATAACATTCACTGACGATCACAATGTCTGCCATTTTGTTTGCAGCTGATCAGTCTACTATCACTTTAATTAGTGTACAGGTGTGTAAAACTTAATTATTGGACCTCAACCAATCTTATGTAATCATATGCAATTAATTCATCAAGAGTGTTTTCTCCTTAAAAACCTTCACATACACGTAAATGGTTTGGTCCACCATCTTGGTTAAAGTGGTTCCCTGCGCTTAAGTAGCACTGTGTGGAAAAATCTACTAAGTGATAAATGCGCGCCGGGAATCACGCTTGGGTTGATTTCTAACCATCGCGTTTCATTCATAACCACCGAGTTTCGTACCATTTCGTAATCGGAGCAGTATAAAATATTTTTACCCCCTTGAAACCCGACAAAATATGTGTTTGTTTGTTTGGATTTTTTGCCGTATTCAACAGTATTTCAGTCATATAACGGCGGTCAGTTAACCTACTCACACTTTTCCTGGGGAAGCTGGTTTACCAGTACTGAGTGCACATACTTATGTCAGTAACTGACAACTGCCCTACTTGAATCAGAGGCAGGGGGAGAATGGCCGTATAAATAATTTCATGACCAATCCCCACAAAAGTTATGTGGCCGGGCTGGGAATGGTACCCGCGATCCTCGGATTTGTAGTCCAGCGCTCTACCAACTAAGCTAGCCGGCCTGGCAAATATTTAGGGTCGCGGCAATTTCAGTGGGTCGGTTGGGAAAGGGAAACAAAAGTAATTTTATTTTTGGCCTAATGAAAATTACTTCCCTAATCATTGAAGGATTCTTTAAAGAATCATCAGAACATTGGCTTCCTATTGCACTATAAATTATATTATTTTATAGAAATGCGCTTTACTAAGAACTGAGCATTAAATAAATAAAAATAATATCATACACAATAAGATATTTGATAAAAACAAATTAGCAAAAATGTCAGCAAAAATTAAAACCCCTAGCAGGTATCGAACTCACGACTTAGGAACCATTCGAAGAAATGAAAGTAGACAGCGCTTTAATCAACTGCGCCATCATGATTGGTAAGAAGTCATGTGTTAACTCTAGTTATACCAAATGCTCACAATTCTGACGTCAAAATGTGAACAGGAAAAGGGCCAAACAAACACAACCCATATTATAAATTGATTTTTATCTCAGAAAGCGTAAACTCTTTTCCCATTATATATACCATGTTTTAACCGTTATCATATGCCAGCATTTATCTATCAATTTCAGATTTTATTCTAAAAATTGCCCCCTTGAGGCCCTTTTCGAGGACATAGTCAATTTAACCCGCAGATGTGGTGCTAAATCCATTTCATTTTAATACTTATGTTGTATCCAATACTCATACTAAGCTCGACAATAAGAACATGTTAAGCGTTCAAACTCATCACTGTGCAAGTCTATCTGTCACCAGGTAGAATTGTCAATTATTCTGCCTAGAGCAGGTTATCTACCTTTGACCATTTCAAATTTTGCTTGTATTTTTAAACTGGTTCAGTCTGTGTGGCACATTTTCCAACATACGTTAAATCCTAACCCTAACCGTAAACTTAAACTGCCAACTGTTGAGCGTTTCAACATATCAATTATGAAATTGTAAAATTAAAGATTATAACTGCTAAAGAAAATCCTTACTATCTGCATAACATTTGACTTTCAACCCTAACCCCAGTAAACATAAAAAATAGCAATGTATTCGAAAATAAAAAAGAACCTAGATCAGAAAATATTAATTCAATCAATTCACATCAATTGTAAAACACCAATTGCCTGATGCAGTAATAAATGCTATGAGGTCACAGGGTGAGAACATAGTGTAGCCAGTCCGGGACTCGAACCCGGGACCTCTCGCTTACATGGCGAGTGCTCTACCGACTGAGCTAACCCGGCTGGTACACTATCTCTCCAGAACAGTAACCTTTAACAGTTTACACCAGTTATATGTTTTGTGAGGGTCTAAATACAGTCTAATGATATGAAATTTGGCTGAACAATTACTTTATTCAGGATTCATATTAATTTTATTTTTCCTAAAACACAGTTTTGAAATTTTCATATCTTCTTATAATGATCTATTATTTATCTTAAGTTTATTGTGTCAATCTATACTTGTATAACACTCACAAATCCTCGTCTTGAAAAGCACCTCAGCAGACCAACATTAAAGTAACATATCATTATATATTTTCATCATTGTCTTCATCAACATTATTATTGTCATCATGAGCGTCATGAAGAGAATCACTATCATCACACGAGCAACAAGATCATCATCAGACTAATCACCAACTCCATAATCATCATCATCATTGTCAACCTCATTCTCATCATTGTCATCATCATAATCATCATCATCATCATCATCATTTCCACAACCACAATCATTATCATTATTTTTCTGTGATCACCATTAATCAGTAACAGAAGATATCACATACTTATTAGGAAACTGGTCATAGTACACTTCTTAACAACAACAAGCATTCACACAGCACAATGGTTTATGCAGATGAATAATATGCTACCAAAACAGCGTGCAGTAGCCATTATACACTGACAAGTGATATTAAAAGTGGTTCAGATATAACAGGTAACATTTCTGATAATGTTTTCAGTTTGGTGAATACTAATACGCTGTGTACTCCTCAAAGAGTCAAATTGTCTCAACATCTGCTAGACGCATTGGTGAGAATTTCCATGATCAAACATGAACTGTCATTGTCATTTTTTATGACTGAAAGAATTGTTATTGACACATGAACAATAGGGAACAAAACTATAAAACAGGATTTTAAACTGTGTTTGCCATTAAGAGAAATGTAAAATGTTAAAATAAATTTTGAGCATTTATGGTTACTGCATGTACAATTAATAAAGTACTAAAATAGGTTACAACAGTAATTTAGGCTGTATAAAAAGGAACATATTACAGTAAAAGCAGTGCATCTGGTAGTAGAACCAGTACATATTGTTTTTCAAGTATGAGCATCGATGCAATTTTTCAAACGTTACCTTTAATAAATCACCTCAGTCCAATTTTTTAAACTGTCTTAAAAATAACAGGCTTAAGTCTCTATTTTTATGAATTAAAATAATTAATTTCAATATCATGTTACAACACAAAATATAATTTATTGTGATTATCTTGCATACAATTTTCATTCCAACTTTTATATGTCTTTACATTACTATTAATACACATGCTATATATATATATATGATACTAGTGGACTTAAGCTACTCATGTTATAACATATTTAAGATTTTTTTAGAAATTTGGCCAAGATTATGATTTGCAAGACCCTCACATATAACTTTAAAGTTGCATCTTTAATCCTTTCTTCTCAGTTATTGTATAAAATAACAGACATTTTGTTCAAGTATTTAACCTAGTATATTTCACCATTGCTTTAAAATAACCCCACAAGTTGATCAACCAACTTATATCAATAATGCAGGGATATAACTGTGGTTGTTTTAGTTTGAGGGTCTAACAGAGTTCTCTCCCTGGAATTGTAACACCCAATTAATCTGCACTAGGAATTACTGTCACAGTTTTCTACTGAAATTATTAGACCAGCTACTTATTACTTTATAAGAATTTAACACATTAATTGTTAACCCATGTCATGCGTTCATACAAACTATAATTCCAAGAGAATAACTGTCCTGTTGTTTTCAGCAGCATCCCATTCAGTTAATAGACATTTCCAACTTTGACGAATCTGATGTTGAAAACTTAATCCGATTAGCAGTATGTAACTTTGGGGTTGTCTCAAGTTTATTGGATAAATTGAAGACGCACTAAAATGTGTTTCTGGACTGATAAAAACATGTTATTTGGGTGTTTCACATATGCACGCAACAAACGCAACACTTCGTCCTTGCTTTGTGTAAAAAACAGATATGCAATATGTAACATACACTTAAATTATACGTTTTACTTGTTTTCCTGTAGTTCATTAACTGATGTATTTTAAATACACACTGAATTGTAAACACGAATATTTTCCAGTCGTTCATTTTATCCACACGATGTAACGGTAATGCAACTTCGTGTCACACGATATTCACGTGATTCTTGAAATCAATAAAGAGCATGTGCCTAGCAGTGTAGTACTATATATATTTCTGTATTGGTTTCTTATGTTTTAATAGACATACTGTAACACACTGATGGTTGTGGACTTTATATAGACAATTTCTCTGCTTTATTTATAATGTTCACCACTAAAGGAAAACCCTACCAAACATACAACATGCTGATCATTTTATATAACGTTTAACAATTAATAATTTAGCAACCTTTCCTGTTCCCCTGTTCCAAAACAGGTTAGCGGACTATATTATATGACCAACATTTCAAGAAAAGAATGGTATGCGAGGTCAGTGTGACAAATTGGGGCTATTGACGTAACATCACATACCATCATATCACTTAAAACATAAAATATATCATTCCAAGTAAGATTTACAGTTCTTCTTATGTTTTTTCTATGTGATGATATATATCCAAACATAAATCAATTTATCGCACCTATTAATCAGCCAATATTGTGCGTGTGTTAAAATCGAGCATCATGCTCAATAGTACAAGGCCGTACGAAGAGGGTCTTTATTGCCAAACCCAGCATGATGCTCCAAAAACTAGCGTCACCCTTGAACAATTGACGAACATGATGCTCGATCTTATGAGCATGATGCTCAGTCTTACGATCATGATGCTCGTTTCTATGAGCAAGATGCTGTCTAAGATATTAAAGACCCTAATCATACTCCATAAGATAGTTTTGCTACGCCTTTGACTTGAAATAATAATGCGCACCCTGAAATAACCGTTCTATCAGATTCCGATTTAACATCGGCAAACGTTGGAAATGTCTTATAGGAACACATTTTAGATCAACATTCCATCTACAATATAGTATGTTCCAGACAGTTCTGAACAACTCTTACCTAAACTTAAGTCAAACCCCGGCTGGACTTGAAATTCCGTGTCTCCAGTCAGCACCCTGCCTGCCTGTCAGTGACTGCCAGTGAGCTGATATGGTATGCACAAGGACCCCATGCACTGCATTCCTACTTTCTTGCTGTGCAGCTAAATATTAAAGTAACCATCATGCTACAACAAATCAAACAATGTGTTGTCCAGGCTGATTAATATCAAACAAAGTTGAAAATGCCTAATTATGTTACAAATATGTACCAAACATCTCCTAAGACATGAGTAAATAAATAACGCCATTTGAAACAAGACCTAAAGCTTAACAAAAAATAACTTTGGGGGAAATCAATCTAGTAAGGACAATAATGTAAATACATGCACTGAAGAAAGCTTGTATTCTCCACTTCATTGAAAAACCCTCATTTTAAAGGCACTAACAAGGTGATACACGTTCAACCAAACACTTAAAGTTTAATGCTGAGATAACAAACATAAATTATAACATAATGCATCATGAGCGAAACACTGAAACACATTTTTCATAAAATAAATGGAATTTGAACAGCTTGAAGTTTAGTTTAGTGTTTACATTTTCTGTACTATGAAACTAGCCAAAGTTCCTCGTGATTTATGTAGTATATCTTGCAGTTTGCCAAGTGTCAACGGTGAATAGACGGAGTTAATCTGCATCGCCATGAAATTCGGCAGTAAATAAAGCTAGCGTTTATAAACAGTTTTACTTGGAGGATCAGTGTTTTTGCAATAATCAGTATCCAGCTTCTGACGAAGGTTATAAACTAACGTTAACACATGCTAAGACAGACAATAAGATAACTACACATGCTAAGACAGACAATAAGATAACCGTTTGATTAAATAATCTGAATTCGACCATTTACCCCTTTTGTGCGGCTTTAAAAACTATTTTTAACTAATTAATTGGGAACAGACACACAGAGAGCCTGAAAGACAGGAATATACACAGATTAAAACCGACAGCCTTATTTTCAATAACAATAATAAGGTACGATTGTAAAAATATGTGGGAACTTACACATTCCGTGTGAGACATCCAGGCCAGGAAACTGGCTGTGCAGGCAAGCATGTCCCATACATATTTGTAGAAGAAATTAAAGTAGCTATACATCCAGACATATGAAACAAACTTCCAACAACCCATTACTTAATTTGCCTATATCGTCTGGAAAATTATAGCCGTTACTGGGTCATGGCGAGGTCATGGGTGTGGTGTCCGACTTAAGACTGGGGGCTTAATTCATATGGACAGATTATCTGTCTGAAAGTCACCAAGTTCTGGTTCTAACCAGAAATATGATTCAAACGAATCGCATTATGTCTCAGGTATCAATATGATCAAGTCAAAATAGCTTCGAGCCCATTATTAACAACACCACTGAAGAAATCTGATCTACTTTATCTGTGTAAACTATGATCATGAACAATGAAGATAGAGTTTTTCCAAAACCTGAAATCAAGATGATTATATTTAGTTTTAATTCAATAGAATGGTTGGAAATCAAACAGAAATATTAAACATACATTACCCATATATAAAACATACCATAATCCAACAGTTCTTCACAGTGTTGTTCTGTCATCAATGTTTCACTTTCTACCACACAGTCTCAAACCCTCGACCACATATGCAGGTGTCAGTCCACAATGTTTCACTTTCTACCACACAGTCTCAAACCCTCGACCACATATGCAGGTGTCAGTCCACACTGTTCAGGTCTCTCTATCTAATTAGAGACATTGAACACATGACAAAAACCTAAGCATATTCCAATCCACTATTAATTATCAAATGAATTCACAGTAATGTAGTGAATCTTTCGCGCATAGTACTGGTTCTACCCAGGAAACAAACTCGGGAATATTTAAATAAGCCACATAATGGTGACTGAAACAACATTTGATCCTGCCAGATGATGGCCTGTGTCGAGAACAATCCTCGACACATCTAGGACTAGAATACACCGGCTACGAGTCATAGTGTCTATGACTTTGGTTTATTCTAGTCCTAACTGTTATATGCTCATTTCAGATTAAGTACATTTCATGAATTATTATGTTTCTTAGTTTTAGAAAGGGTATGATGCTATGTGAAACTGTTTTTAGTATGCGGCGATAAACGAGCGATTTAATACCGAAAATCAAGAAGAGGTATAGCTTCTGACTCAGAATAGTGGACTTCCATATTAATATCGTCTGTCGTCGTTGTCAACCATTTACTTAACAACTTCTCTGAAACCGCTTAGCGACTTTAAATCTAACTTGGCAGGAATGTTCCTGGGTTGGTCCTTTAAAAGATTTCTTGTATGGCTATATTTAAAAATATTATATGAAAATATGAGAAACCACTGTTTGGAGTTTTAAATAATTTCACACAAATGTTGCTTGGGTGACCCTCTTCCAAATTATTTTGATTCAATATGGTCATATAAGGAAAATGCCCCCCCCCCCCCCCCCCCGCCCACCCCCTGGTGGCAATGTTTTTTAACAAATAACAAGTATTTTGGTAGAGGACAAAAGAACCAAAACAACATTTCGGTGAAATAATTTTGGAATCCATTGATAGAAAAAACTGCTTTGCTGGAAACTGTTTATTGAAGAAACACATCAAGTAAAACCTTTTACAAACACAAGCTATTTTGCCTGCCCAATATCATCGCAACGCAAATGACATCCGACTATTAACCATTAACATTTGGTGATATACACGATATTCCACATAAAAGATGAGGAATTCAAGCTAGTTTCCTAGCGTAAAAGTGTCAACATCAAACTCAATTAAAACCATTCATTTTATGTACATGTTTAGAATTGTTAGGCTTATAATGCTTTATTTTAGGTGTTTGTTATTTCTAAGTTAAACTTTTAAAATGACTTTTGTTATTTCTCCGTTAAACTTTTTATAATGATAAGTTTTACTTTTTAGACCTCGTTAGTGCCTTTAAATTAATCACAGAAACACTGATCATGATTTTTTTGATTTATGCATACGAATTGCAGAAAAAAGTTTACCCTGTTCCATTACTGACTGACAGTAAAATTACCTAAATAAGTATACAGTAATATTTTAACACAATTTATAATGACGGACAAAGGGACGTAACAAAAGAACTGTTTTTTGTTCATGAGGAGAATTTGTGCATGAGCATCAAAGTTTTTTAATACCTTCACTTAAGGTATCTATCTTTTCTTCCATACTTTCCGGGCTAAATGGTTATTTGTATATGCTATTTTAACAGTTAATGTTAATTAATGTAATAATTATCTGCATATCAACACCTTGTCACTGAACAATATCGCAGTAATCACGTACAAGTTTAAATAATATAAACAGTTAGTTCAATGTTTATAAAAGACATCAAAGACAAGGTGAAAGATCAAAATTTTATTCACACGCACAATATAAAGTTTGTTGTTATAACATGTTGCATAATAATAACAGTAGAACAATCATCACATATGTTTAATTATTTCATCAATGCATTTTAAATAAATGTTTAAATACATGAAAAATAATTATATATCTTAATTGGCTCCATTTTCTGAAGATTAACATACATCAGTTATACAGAACATAAAATGCATAGGAAATGGAATGTAATGTACAAACATGCATACAATAAACACAAGAAAATCCAAACATATCATGAATATAATGTAAAAGTAAAATAGTGAGCCTAAACCCTAAACAGAAGCAAGAGTACATAAGCATTGGAAGTCGCAGTGGCGTAGTGGATATGGTGTCCGCCTAGAGATCTGGAGGGCCTGGGTTCGATCCCCACTCTGGGAGCATTCTCAAGATCTCCCCTAAAGACACCAAGTACTGGTTCTACCCAGGAAACGGACTCGAGAGTGTCTCTCAATAAGCCTTAGGCTTTCTATGCCATCGAGCTAAAATAAATAGGTTTAAACTAAGCACTGGAAAATATTTATGTTGCGTTGGCTATTCTTGCTCCCTAAAAATATGAGATGGTGGAACACTTCAACGAAATAAACAAACAAGTGTCCGTTAAAGGGACAGCACTGGACAATATTTCTGGGTTCATTTTCTTCACACTTTGCACAGATTTACTTAGTGTTTGCAAAACAATTTTAGACAATGTTATAAAAGATTTCTGCAGACAATTAAGGTTGTATGAATCATATAGTTAATAAAGCAGTTCTGCATGCATGATTAAAATCTATGGGTAGTGTTCTACTGGGACAAAGTTAACGATGACATCATCAACCATGCCGAGAGGAGATATGACATCAGTTCTGCGTGTGGAGCCCGTCATAGAGGTTCACTCAGTGGTAAGCAAAGAAAACAGACTTTGTCCAAGAATATTGGCAGCTGGGTTAGCATGTAAGGTGACGGACAGTGGGATATAATGTTTTCCAGTTGGCTGCACATAACTCGTTATGAACACTTTGCACAGGTGATGGGTGGGGGTGGGAGGTGATAAGGCGGTGTCTTTCAGCACATGCAGGACAGGAACTTCAGGAGTTTGCGGCTGTCAGGGCAGATCCTTGCTACCTTCCATATGGTGGCTGCAGTGAGGCTTTTTGAAGACAAAACCCTTGTCTTGTTGTAGTAGAGAGCGGCATTGTCCTTCCTTATACATGTGTATTGCCTGCTTACAGATTGATGTCCATGTCGCTTTTGCTGCATATACACTTTCATTTGTGAAGCATGCCATGTAGCTGACATTAGTCATTCAGTGGTAATCGACAGTACAGTTATGCAAGAAAAATGACTTTCGAGGCCGCTGGCCACTTCAAGAGACGACATTCCCATCAGATAGGTAACCGTGTCCAAGCCAGCAAGGTGGGGCACATTTTTGACAGCAGTGAGGGCTATTTTTAACTGCTGCATGTCTGCATTGGAGATCATGTTCCATAGTTTGCATCCAAACAGAGCTGTGTAAAGAACAGTGGTATAGTTCGGACACATTAACCTGACACTGACTTTTATGCATGAATATACAGTCAAAACGCGATACTACGAAATGACATGGGAGACACGGATCTGTTGCGTTTTTCGTAGTATCGCATCTTTATGAAATAACAGTAGTAACGTAAACTTACATGAAGGGTTAATTTCGTCATGTAGAGTTTACGAGTTAACGAACAATATCACACTTATTATGTTCATTGCATTTAACAATACACTTGTGTATGTCTTTGATTACAAAGGAACACTAAAAGACCAATAAATATCTAGTTCGCAATAGCATATCATCGGCAAATGCAAGTCATTAAGTCAAATCTCACACTGCATCTTTTAAACTGGCTCCCAATGGTAACTAGACGTGTAAAAAACTATCTTTGTCCCTGGGGCAAACAAACTGGCTTAGTGTCTAACCGGGCAGGTGTGAAATTTTGTTGAGAAGGTGTGAAAAGTCAACATGACAATATGATTCGTAGCAGCGCGTTAACATTTCAAAGTAAATTATGATGGGACCGGAAAATGTGTTCGTAGTAACGCATCTTTCGTAGTTTCGCGAATTCGTTGAATCGCATCTTTTTTTTGGTTAAACATCTAAGAAAAATGGATGGGATCGACAGCCTTATTCATAGTTTGCCGTCTTTTCGTAGTATCGCGATTCGCAGAATCGCGTTTTGACTATTACTAATCCGTTACGGATGAATACTTAAAAAGGGGCATAATTCTGCTAAATTGCAGGTCAGAGTTATGGGTCTTCGGGTTGTGTTTTAGCAATACTACTTAATCGTGTTCCTTCCTTAAATTTAATGGCCGCATTTTGCCTGTAGGCAAATGTCATTGTATTTTGTTCTGTGTTTAATAAAATTATTTCTGTTTTCATCTGTTTTATTTTTATTGAAAGTATTTTTAGCATGGCTGAAATTGGCTTTTGCATCTTTACAATCCATATCTAACCATTCTGCTTTTTGCTTCTGGTTGCTAGGTTGTTTTGTTCGTATTACTTTTCCAAATATACATGTGCTATTAGGTATTGGGTCATAATACCAATCTTCTCATGTATGCTTATATTTTTCATCAAACATTGTGTTTAAATTATGACTATTTTTATTAATCAATGTATTAAAATCACTGATTTTACTTTCATTATGATTTGTGTTTCGGTAGTTTCAGAATCAGTATGACTATATTGTTCCTCATTGGTGCTACCTTTTATAAGAAAACTAATATATATAGCTGCATGATCAGAAAATTCTGTCCAGTCTTGAATTTCAAATTCATTCATGAAATTCAAATCAAACGTGGTTTGTTGAATAACAGACAGTTTGTGACACCGAGTCCACGTGATGAACTGAATGTGTAGTTCCCGTGTTCATCTCCTGCAAACACTGATACGGGCACCCCACTGACCCCATTATTTGGACCAGTGTCATTTGGTTGCTTACACTTTATATCATAAGTTAACCCATATGCGATGCAGATGACATATTCTTTTGTGGCATAACAGGTGCGTTTGAAAAAAAAATTTACAAATATTTTGCTAAGATATCAGCCCATCTTCTGTGTATCAGATTACGTTGTATGAGAGAACCTGTAGTCAGATGTCTTTATTTTTCAAAAATTCAATTTTTACTTCATGAAGAACGTTGATCTGCCGTACCTCAATATTATGGCCACCGCTTTATTAAGACTTTTGTCCACTTTAACTAAGACCCCAGAGTGGTCATATTAGCGAGGTCTTACTGTACACAATTGTTTGTCTCCAACATATGATCATTTACTGGTCAGATTTGACATGTTATCAAAATCTCAGCAGGGTAAGTTAGAAAAAGACTGGATGAATCGTCTTGTAAGTAACAGGGATTTGTAGACAGACAACGGTCAATGCAGGAGAGGTTCCCTATACCGACAGCTTACCAATAACTTTGAAAGGTAAGCTTAATTGTTAATAGGAACGCACTTAGGGTCAACATTTCATCAACCATATAGTATGTTTCAGACAGTTCTGAACAATTCTTACCTTCGCTTCAGCCAGCAGCTGATAGGACTTAAAATTCAGTGTCTCCAGTCAGCACCCTGCCTGCCTGTCAGTGACTCCCAGTGAGCTGATATGGTATGCACAAGGACCACATAAACTGCATTCCTACTTTGTTGCTGTGCAGCTAAATATTAAAAGTAACCAACATGCAAGAACAATCAAACAAAATGCATGCAAGCTATTTAATATCAAACAGTGTTTAAATACATGTACTCAGTTTACCTAAGGTATGTGTGATTAAATATAAATGACATGTTTGTAGCACTAAGTTTGGAAGGAAAAACAAATAAAGGGCAAGTACTCTTGAAATACTGAAAAATCCACAATCCTTGTTATGTCCTCTTTATTGCAAAGTCCTCGTTTAAATTATTTTTCAAGCTACACACAAATGGGAACTTACAGACAGATAGCCTAATGCAAAAACTAGCAGTCTTTCACACTTTCAACAACAGAAAGCCAACAATGTGAAATAATGAAAATGTGGTCTTTACCTATATAAAACATTCCGAGTGTGACACCCAGGCCGGGACACTCCTTACTGCCTTGTGGCTGTAAAGGCAAGCAGGTTTCATACCTAAGAGTAGAATAAAGGTGAATATTTATACAACCAGATATTTGAAACAAAATTTTAGCAATCTTTAACTTAGACTATATTGCCTGGCATATTAATGCAGTTTCTGATTCATGGTGAGGTAATGGGTGTGGTGTCTGCCTTTTGACAGGGAGCTTAGGAGATGTTATTTGTCTAAAAGTCACTAAGTACTGGTTCTACCAAGGAAACTGAATCAAATGCCTCATGTTTCAATACAATCAAATAATAACAATGATCATAAAAACAATACAACTGAGGTCTGATCTGATCAGAGAAAACTGTGACTAAGAACAACACATTCCTGATGAGAACTTTCCGTACATTGTATGAATCAAAATTTTACACAATTTTTAATCAAGATACTACAGTAGAATGGTTTGAATAAAAAATGAGATGTGTCACAGACACGAACGCCCCCACGACACGTTTGGACACAGACAAAGGGCAAGTCCGATGTCACCTTTTCCTTTCATATAATATATGCTATAGTTGAATAATGACAAAGGGCCATAATTCTGCTAAAATTGGTCACAGCAAGTATTCCTTCCTTTACGATCACCTATACATTAAGATTCTTTAGCAGTGAAACTTTGAGTAAAATCCGCTTTGTTGGGGCAAAACAAAACATAAATATTAAATATACATTACCCATATATTAAACATACCATAACCAAAGAAGACTTCTGTCATCAATGTTTCACCCTTTCACCAGCCCTGTGAGCTTCGATGTTCAGACTCAGCATGAAGCACTTTCTACCATGCAGGTGTCGCCAGGTGGTGAAAAGTGTGCAGCCAGTCTGGGAATAAAACCCGGGACCTCTCGCTACCGAGTGAGCTAACCGGGCTGCTACACACCAATCACCAATCACGCTTTCGTTCGGTACAGTGACATTCTCCGCTGCCAAGTTGGAATACGTCTCGAATTCGAGTCATAGGGAACAGTATAAACCTGATCCCGACGAACCCACGGGCAGGTTCTATGGAGAATTGCTCGTGCCACGGTCCCACGTTGGGCGCAAAATGTCGCCGGGTGGTGAAAAGTGTGCAGCCAGTCCGGGACTCGAACCCGGGACCTCTTGCCAACAGGCCGAGTGCTCTACCGAGTGAGCTAACCGGGCCGCTTACACACCAATCACCAATCCTGCTTTAGTTCGGTACCGTGACACAGGCTCAAACCCTCGACCAAATATGCACTGCTGTCACATTCAGTCTGCAAGTCCACAATGTCCAGGCCTCTCCATCTAATTATAGACATTTAACACATCACAAAGACCTTAACGTTACTCAATGATCAAATGTGGTTGCAGTAATAAAATAGACCTTTTCCACAGGTAACAAGTACTGGTTCTACCCAGGCAATAAACTTGAGAATGACATACCGGTCACTGTAACATCGCCAGATCCAGCAAGAACAATCTTCCACACATCTAGGACTAGAATAAACAAGCTAGGAGTCATAGTGTCTGTGGCTTTGGTTTATTCTAGTCCTAATTGTTATATGCTCATTTCAGATTAAGTGCATTTCATGAATTATTATATTTCTTTGTGTTAGAAAGGGTATGATGATATGTGAAACTGTTTTTAGTATGCGGTGATAAACGGGCGCTTTAGTACCGAAAATCAAGATGAGATATAGATAATTCAGAAGAGTGGACTTCCATATTAATATCGTCTGTCGTCGTTGTCAACCATTTACTTAACAACTTCTCTGAAAGCGCTTGAAGACTTTAAATCTATATGGGCAAGAATGTTCCTGGGATGGTCCTTTAATAGATTTCCTGATATGGCTATATTTAAAAATTTGAAAATCTCAGAAACCACTATTTGGAGTTTTAAATAATTTCACACAAATGGTGGCCCTCTACCAAATTATTTTGATTCAATATAGTAATACAAGGAAAATGTCCCCCCCCCCTGGTGGCAATGTTTTTTAACAAATCACAAATCAAAATAATTTAAAGTATTTTGGTAGAGGACAAAAGAACCAAAAGAACATTTCGGTGAAATAATTTTTGAATCCATTGATAGAAACAACTGGTTTGCTGGATACTGTTTATTGAAAAAACACACCAAGTAAAACCTTTTACAAACACAAGCTTTTTTACTTGCCCAATATTAACCATTAACATCTAGTTTCATAGCGTAAAAGGGTCAACATCAAACTGAATTTAAAACTTTTTAAATACCATTCATTTTATGTACATGTTTAAAATTGTTAGGCTTATAATGCTTTATTTTATGTGTTTGTTATTTCTAGGTTAAACTTTCTAAAATGACTTTTGTTATTTCTCGGTTAAACTCTTTTTAAATGATAAGTTTTACTTTTTAGACCTCGTTAGTGCATTTAAATTAATCTGAGAAACACTGATCATGACTTTTTATTTATGCCTACGAATTGCAGAAAAAAAGTTTACCCTGTTCCAGTATTGACTGACAGTAAAATTACCTTAATAACTATACAGTAACATTTTAACATAATTAATAATGCCTGACAAAGGGACGTAACATAGGAACTGTTTCGTGGTAGCTCATGTGGCGAGCATCACAGTTTTTTAATGCCTTCAATTAAGGTATCTACCTTTTGTTCCATACTTTACGGGCTAAATGGTTTGGAGTATATGCTATTTTAACTGTTAATGTTTATTAATGTAATCATCTGCATATTAACACCTGTAATTGAAGAATATAGCAGTAATGACGTACGTGTTCAAATATATCAACAGTTTTTTCGATGTTAATAAATGAAATCAAAGACAAAGGTGAAAGAATCTAAATTTTATTCACACGCACAATATAAAGTTTGTGGTTACAATAATAATTATAGTAGAACAATCATCACATACGTTTAATTATGTCATCAATGCATTTTAAGTAAATGTTTAAATACATGAAAAATAATTATATAACTTAATTGGCTCCATTTTCTGAAGATTAACATACATCAGTTATACAGAACAGAATTACGATCAACACAACAAAATGCAAACATATCATGAATATAATATAAAAGTAAAATAGTGACCTTAAACAGAAGCAAGAGTACATAAGCACTGAAAGTCGCGGTGGCGTAGTGGATATGGTGTCCGCCTAGCGATCTGGAGATCCCGGGTTCGATCCCCACTCTGGCAGCGTTGTTAAGATCTCCCCTAAAGACACCAAGTACTGGTTCTACCCAGGAAACGGACTCGAGTGTCTCAATAAGCCTTAGGCTTTCTATGCAATCGAGTTAAATAAATAGGTTTAAACTAAGCACTGGAAAATGTTTATGTTGCGTTGGCCATTCTTGCTCCCTACAAATATGAGATGGTGGAACACTTCAACGAAATACAGAAATAAGTGTTCTTTCAAGGGACAGCATTGGACAATGTTATCTGGGTTCATTTTCTTCACACTTTGCACAGATTTACTTGGTGTTTGCAAAAAAACTGCTACATGTCTGCATTGGAGATCGTGTTCCATAGTTTACATCTGAACAGAGCTGTGGAAAGAACAGTATAGCTCGGACACATTAACCTGACACTGACTTTTATGCATGAATATACAGTCAAAACGCGATACTACGAAATGACATGGGAGACACGGATCTGTTGCGTTTTTCGTAGTATCGCATCTTTATGAAATAACAGTAGTAACGTAAACTTACATGAAGGGTTAATTTCGTCATGTAGAGTTTCGAGTTAACGAACAATATCACACTTATTATGTTCATTGCATTTAACAATACACTTGTGTATGTCTTTGATTACAAAGGAACACTAAAAGACCAATACATATCTAGTTCGCAATAGCATATTATCGGCAAATGCAAAAGTCATTAAGTGAAATCTCACACTGCATCATTTAAACTGGCTTCCAATGGTAACTAGACGTATAAAAAGTATCTTTGTCCCTGGGGCAAACAAACTGGCTTAGTGTCTAAAACGGCAGAGGTGTGAAATCTTCGCTGAGGTGTGAAAAGTCAACATGACAATATGATTCGTAGTAGCGTAATAGCGCGTTAACATTTCAAAGTAAATTATGATGGGACCGGAAAATGTGTTCGTAGTAACGCATCTTTCGTAGTTTCGCATCTTTTTTTTGGTTAAACATATAAGAAAAACGGATGGGATCGACAGCCTTATTCATAGTATCCCGTCTTTTCGTAGTATCGTGATTCGAAGTATTGCGTTTTGACTGTATTACTAATCCGTTACGGATGAATACTTAGTTTCTGTATTTGAATCTAATTAAATTAATGTAGGAGTATTCCATTGAAAATACAGTTATGGCATCACTAAACGCATGGAACAAATGCACGAACAAAACCAAGTATTAAAGAGGGACTATCTGATTATTTATATATTTATTTACCCTCTAACAAAACACCTTTTAACATAAAAAAACACATTAACATTGACAAAAACTATTCATTTTATCAAAAAATGCAAATATATATTTTCTGTCAATACAGACCCGTTTATCTTACAGCAACGACTACATTCGGGTTTGAATGAGATAGTAAGAACTGTGCAGGCGCCAACAATCGATCAATATAGGCGCTGTATATACACATGGATAATAAATCGCCGCACAGTATTATTATTACTCTTTAATATAGGTTATAATTCAAGCGCGTAATTAATGCTAATAGACTTCGGAAGTGTCAGGTCAATGCGTTTGAGCTATCGTAAAAATTGCAGAAGCAATGTTAGGTTTTCACAGTACCTTCCGGACACTGTGTGATTGCCTGCTGGGTGCTTTCAATGTCGTAGAGGTATTATCCCTGACATGTCTGGTACCCTGCTCAATTGGGAAAGGCTTTAACACGCATCCATGTGAGAGGATACAGCTTGTGCATTTTTGCAGTATGCGCGCCAAGATATGTTCATACTGCTTCACGTTGGCAGCAGAAATCATGGGCTACTTGAAGAATGTACGGGGCCAGTTTGCAGCGCTTGTGCTTCTGGAATCCATACAGCAGGTTGTTTATATTTGACCGATTTTGTGTGTTCTCAATGTGGTGAATTGTCAGCTTTTGGAGCAATTCTGATATCACTGGTATAAGCGATATAACTCTGAAGCTGTTAGTCTGCTTGTGTTTCCCCTTCCTTTCTGTAATGTCACTGTAAGGCCATGCTTGAAACCGGCCGGTAATTTTACATCAAACATTATTGAATTAAACAGCATCCAGACAAGATGTTAGTTCCAGACTGCCACACTTCAGGCCCTCGTAGGTGATGGCGTTGATTGTAGACTTTTGTTGTTCAGTAGACCATTGATTAGCCTCTGCAGGTCTCTGTTGTTTGTTTCATAGCAAAGCTCTCAGTTGGAGTGGTTTTGATTGATGTCTTACGATTAGATGTAACACATTGATCTACGAAATATTTGTGGTTGGCATCAAACTCAGGGTTCTCTGCAAACGAGTACAGTCTCTTGAATCTTGAAGTATGTGCTCCATCCGTCTATCGTTGTTTCATGTCTGACTTCAAAATCACATTCACAACCTTGATATCTGTTTTTGGAGCACTCGGAGATGACAACTTTCCAGAAAGCTTGATGACCGATTTCAAATTAAGTGTCTATTCCATGAAATTCCACAAGGTCATAAATGTGGCAGGCTTCACAATGGTTTCACCAGAATTGTTATTAGAGAAACATAAGCTAAACTCTCAAAAGACCGTTGGCAGCAATAAATATGAAACTGTGAGTATGAAGAGACTATTGAACATATTTTTTAACAGTTTGCGCAGTCAGGGCAGCACTCACTTTTAGTCCCAAATAGTTTGTACAACAGTTACTGCACAATACAATAACAAAATCATTGTTAACTAGCTTATACATAAAACACAATTTAGATTTCATAATGGCTAAGACAAACATTATCAAACTACAGGTCATCTTCCCTGGCCATTAAATCACGCAAGTGTAACAGGTGTAGCAATAATGTCATTCAGTAATACAGTTTCATTGCAATGTCAGCTTTGTTGATAAAAACTGAACGAATGATGCCAGTTTTGAAAGTTACTTTTCTGCCCTTATCTATTGCAGATTTTGTTGTTTTGTATCAACAATAAAATGAAAATTAAAATGTTCAAAACTCTCAATCAAGCTGCATCCAACACTACAAGCAGGTAAGTTATTTATGTCTGATTGTTTCCACTTAACTTCCAGCACAAGTATCAAGGATATAATAAACGATGTTAAATCATCATCAGTATAAAACTAAATAAAATAAACCAATTTAACATCATGTTTTCTTTTTAAATTATTAAACTAAACAATACTCAAATCATCAATGTGTTTTCAATGCAGATAATTAAAATAAATCCTTCAAAAACAAGTATTTATATAACATTACAGTGTCATGTTTTCAAGTAATTTTTTTGATCAAATACATTTCTTACATGTAGAAATGTCACTATGTCTAAAAATAGCGAGTGTCACTTGTGAACACCAGGATCTTGTTGCCAACTCGTCCCACAATGATGGAGGCTGTGTGCCTGTTGTAGCAGACTGACACTGGGTACCTCACTCCATCCCTGCCTGTAGCCAGAGTGGCCAGCTTCTTCCTGCCCTCCCTGTCCACCTGTATGATAGTCTGGGACCCCAATCCACAGACCAACACCTGGCCTGCAGGTGTCACATGTACAGCACCTGGGACTCGTAGTTCAGGGTTCTCCAATGTAGAGAGTACCGACCCATCCCTGGCCAGGGTGAGGAGCTTGTACTGGGAGTGGTTGGTGATGTATATACGATCCCCAGTGGGACTCACAGCACACCTCCATACTGCAAAACAGAGTCACATCAAGATATTAAATTACTTTAAATGTTTAATAATGTTAATACACAAACTGCAGTGACATTGTATTATTAATGCGTCGTTAAACAGACAATTACGCGTCTTAAAGATCTTCATAAAATCCAATAATAATAAATATTTTAGTGTGACAGGAAGGTTCTGTATCAGTTTATTGCCTACAAGTTTGACACGTTGACTGGTGAGTTAGAATTGAAGTCTACCACAATTACACAGATGTAAACGATTACACGGTACGGTCAACATGTACGCATGAATGTGTAACTATATGCAGTAATAACAGATTTCCTATACATGTATACATGAATGTGTCAGCTGATGCAACTATGGCATATGCAGTATTAATAGATTTTCTATACGTGTATACAAGATTACTGACATCTGTGTTATTCTGTAGCTGACACAGGCTGACATATTTATAACATGTACATGTACATTATAATAACAGAAGTTAAGCTTTTACAACAGGAAATATGTTTCAAAACAACATGAAATAAAACTTCTCCCTCTTGTTCTTCTACACAAGTAACAAAAGCCAGTTGTTATTTAAACAGTTTTACAAATACAAATCTATTAATTTAACAAATTTCAACTACAACAATTTAAAGTTTATTTACTTCATATAACGTTTGAAAACACGATGAATTATGAAACAATAATGCATGTATATTTACTTGAAAACCACAAAATATAAACAGCAGGTCACAGAGTGTGTCATTGATTTGCACTCACTGTCTATTTATAGACATGCCATGAAGTCAGGAGTGACAGACAAAATGCCTGATTACTCATATATATAAATCAATAAAATTGAAAATCATTCTTAACTGCTGTTGTAAACTTAAACTGACACATGCACATTCTACAACTATGCAGTCTTACAATTACTTTATGATACATATTTCTACTAATATCCGGATGAACCCGCCATGATTCTAACCTGTATAATCACGTGATGTATCCTCATACAGCTTGCTGACCAGTTTCCCACTCAGTGCGTACTTGTACAGTGCAGTACAATCAGTGACATACAGCTCCCCCTGGTGGTGGGCGATACCTTCACAGTGATGTTGTAACTCAAGCTTCCTGCCCTTCACCAGCTGCCCATTGTTGACAGAGATAAACTGGATCTCATGTGTGTTAGCATCATTCACAGTAACAGCAACTTCACTGTGTGTTATATGACATATGTCCCATGGAGAAGTAGACACATCACAATGAGTAAGCACCCTGTACTGCTGGTCCAGCAGCTTTAATTTCTTATTACTGTTGTCTACAACAAGGATCTGGCCATCAGGGAGAACACATATGCCTCTGATACTGCATGCTGATGAATCACTTGATATGCTCCCATCATATACAGACTTCCCCTTCACAATGAAGACCTTGTCTGGGTTCGCTTGCACTGTAAATGTCTGGACTTTAAGATATGTTTCAAACTGGTGTATTTTTTGTAGACATTTTCTACTTGCAATAAACAACAATTCGTTTCTGTTCTTATTATAAACGTGCTGTAGGGCGTCACGGAGTTGTTCCATTTCATCATGAAGCCTGATGCATATTCTAATATCAGATTGAAGGGTTATCAGATTATTTTTCAAGTCCTTTACAGAGCTTTGATTAAATTCAACTAAAATTGAACTGATTCTCTTACGCATTTCTTCTTGCTCATGTTCATGTATTTCATTCACTGTGTTATTTTCAAATTCAACAAAAAAGGATTTGATTTTTAAACGCATATCTTCTACCATGTGTCGCTCATGTTCATTGTATGAACCCTGCAGGGAATGAAGACTGTCCTCCCAATTATTGTGCAGGTCCTCCATTTGTGAAAGATTGGTCCGAATCTGTGCTGACAGTTGCTCCAGGTCTGTGGGCTGCTTTTTCAATGATTTCGAAATAAACTTCACTTGGGTGCACTGTCTGAAAACGATAGAAATAATTTATAATAATGACCATTCAGGTAAAATAGTATCAAATATTCATACCATGGGAATGACATATATGCAGACATCCATTAATTTGATGCACTTTATGTCTGTTTTAAATTAATATACATTTATGAGTTTTTTTCAAACTTAACTTTATAAACATGGAGCATAAGGCCGCTTTTCCATATGTACATATCCACATCCGTATCCGCACCTGTATCAGCATTCGTATCCGCATAAATATTATATGGACGCGCTTTTCCACGAATCCGCAAATAAACGTAGAATATTTGAGTGTTCTTATTTTCAAATAGTTGCAATGTCTGAGAAAGAAGCGTTTAAACATTTTTAATTATGTCGCCTGCAAATATTTATGCCAGTATGTAAAAGCATTGACATGCGGTGGATTTTAAACAATATAACAATATAAAGCATACAACAATTATATCTACAGCGTCAGTCATGACTCATTGAAAGATAACCCGTTATTACCGAGTTATTGTACTCGGTGAGTCTTAGGTTGAGTTATCCAGGAGTATCTTCTTTTCATCCAATGTTTTATGGATAACAGCCTTTTGTTTAAAATGCTAAGTTAGATACCATGTTGTCCGCATCCGAATAAAATCGCTCACCGATTTCTTGCGGACGGCTTTTGTGAATTCGCTTTGCGGATACGGACTGAGGATATATGGAAACAGTCCAACTGTTTTCAACTTGTTTGATTGTTTGCCGATGCGGATTTGCGCAATGTTGATGCCGATACGGTCATATCGAAAAGCGTCCTAAAATGACTAGGGCAGCATTGATATATTCAAGAAAGGGCAAAATGCATGTAAAACTGTCCAAATAATACGGCCCCCACAAAGATGTCAATGCTGCTGGTGGCTCGACTGACCCTACTTTTTTCGTGCGGGCCCAAAGCCTAGATCACCCCGATAAACTACCCCGACACTGACCTTGATCCGTAATTCTAACACCGATTTTGTCAATAGACTAAGAACACAATTATTGTTGTAAAAATACACAATAACCAACGGAGAAAGTTGTCCTGATTCTGAGCGCAGCATTGTAAATTGTTATATAAACTATAAATAGACGCCCTCCCATTGGTCCAAACGGCTTTACTCATGTCCTATGGGCTAAAACTAGATTTGTGGATTTATCAAAATTTGAACCCCGCATGCACATAACAATTTACACGCAGCGACAGGAACCGGAATAAAATAACTATTGAATTATGTTCTTATTATCTTTACGTACTTGAAACATGAGCGGTATAATAACATTTAAATATAATTGAATAAAAGCTTATTTTAGCAATAATTATGTGTTACTCAATGACTTAATTGACTATTTTAATCCTTTACATTTCAATATATTTACTATAATTATTTAATATTCATAGATTATATAACAGACCATTTGTTGACTAGATGGCCATTGGACAGATGTTAACTGGGTGATTCTCGATCATGCTGATCTCAGTCAACATGCGCTCACCCAGATAACGTCAAACCATGTCCAATGGCCATCTAGTAATTAATTGTTCAATGTAGTTCTCATTACAATTGCAAAAATATCTGTCAGATCATGTTAGAGTCGAAATAATTATTGCATTATCGTTATTTATCGTCCAATAAACAAGTCTTTGTTGTTCTGATGCGTGGCTATTAAACCACTCAAGCTAACACCCTCGTGATTTAATTCCTATGCATCAGAATTCCAAATCGTTGTTAATTGGCCAATAAACATCAATCAATCGAAAATGATTTCTTAGTTTATTATTAATTATATTTCAAATCTGTTACAATAAATATATGTTTCTTTACTGGAAATAATTTAAAATTTATGCAAGAGTATGCCACTGCGAACACAAAATATATGAACAAGAGCTGTTTTTAAAATAGTTATGCCCCCTAACAAGTTTGGATGAAAACTGTTTGACACAAGGAGCGAAAACTTCTAAAAGACCAATTTTACATAAACTAAGGCAGTAACTCAGCAGTTTCTAGAACAATTTGTAAATTTGATCATCAAATTTGCTATGACATTATAATCACAAACAGTTCCGTCAAGTTTGGGGAGGATCGAATGAAAACTGTTAGACTTAAAGAACAAAAACCGCTAAAAAGGCTAATTTTAGATAAATGAATGGCCATAACTACACAGTGACTGTGATGATTTGGCTATAACTTAACTAAAATATTATGCCCCAAAATATTTTTGGTAAGATATGATGAACATTGTTTGACATAAGAAACTGGAAACGGCTAAAACTAAAAGGCTAATTTTAGATAATTCAAGTGTCATAACTCCTCAATTGCTAGACTTACCAACACTTTCAATATCAACAGTTTATAGAATTTGTGATTGTTAACAATAATATGAATCTAAATTGCAACCTATTATGTAAAATACCTGTGGTTAAGGAAAGCACAATGAGTGCAGCACAACTGACTGTGGTCATTGCAGAACATGTCCAGCCTTTCTTCTTCATGAACTTCACATTGGAGTAAAAAATCCTCCACCTTCTTGAAAACTGGCCATTTTCCATTGTTTTCCATTCCATAAAGGTAATGTTTTTTGAACATCTGACCATGATAGTCAATACATTTTCCACAGTAAAACTTTAGACATGTTGTACAGTAAAAATCTGCATATACCTTCAGAGTCAGTATTTTGCAGATTGAACAACAATAGTCTTTAACTACATCAGAATCTTCAGCAACCGTAGACAAAGAAAGCGTCGCCATTTTGCTAATTAACGTGCAACAAAAAAACCTTTATGACTTAAATTCAAGTAAGATATTAATGTTGCAGTATCTCTGAACATGAAGATTAATATTCCAGAAAAATCACATTAAAGCCTATTATCCACGAATAAAGAATTCAAACTGAACAGAAACCAAGATAAACTTCAAATGATATTCTGTGGTCTCATACCAGTAAACAGCGTAACTATGTGAACTGTCACGTGAGTATTAAGTCATTGGAGTATTGTAAAAAGGTTTGTAGTTGAATATAAGGTTACCTTAAACCAGATTGCAACACAGACCCAATGCAGTTGGTTTACGTGCGAATCTTTATGTCTACACAATGTTATTATGTAGGAGATTCCCACACTGAGTATTTTATCAATCTTGTCACTTCCACAAAAAGTAAACCTGTTTGATTTTTCTCTTAAGTCATTTAAAAAATAATTCCACAGAATAACTGGTAATATTCTGCAATCTTCAATAATAAAAGCCATAGGGATATAACTCCTGTCTTAAACACATTAAAGATAAAAACTGCCTAAATCATATGCAAACTCTAACTCAATTCTTTGAGGACTTACATTCAAAATTTCATTTAAAACTATGTTGGATGCAATAATTTATACATTTGGATGGGACTCCAATGATAGCAACTAAAGTTTACGTTGTTACATTTTTTTAGTTTTTTTGTCAAATTGATTTGAAAGCTTCTGTTTCAGCGAACAAGCTTTTTTTTAGCAAACTGATAACAGCGAATGACCTAAATTAAACAAATGACTACAAGCAGTGACTGACCACCATAACTCACTCAGACTCTTTGAGATCAGGTGAGCTTAACATCTGTTGGGTACAACCATACTACAGTTGGACAGCATGTCACTGAGGCAGCTACTATTTTTATTGTCATCTTACCTCAGCAAGACCTTGGCTCGCAATCCTCAACTTGATAACTATCCCAACCACAGTCTGCCGGTACAGGTCTGGCTCGAGTTCCATTCTGGCTGCTTACAGAACTTGAGTCCCTTGCTGACCAATCTGTCCTATGTTCATCACTGGCAGTTCCATCTGTAAGCAGACATGTACATTAAATGTGTGTATGCAACGAATAATAAGGGAACTCATGTGGGCGCTATGTTTATAATTATGAATTAATCAAGCTATATTTTTAATATGGGAGTATTGAACAGGTCATTTTCACCGCTAGAACAACAGAAGGGAGATTTTGGTACGAAGATAACCAAACATGACATGACAAACCGTTTTTAAACATACATAAATCGAGGGTTGATCGTAAAACTATTGTACCTGATATAGTAATATTAGGCAGATACAACAGTTTCACAATCAACCCTCGAAATACTGTTTGCTAACACATTTACCACATTGCTTCAAAATCATGTACAATTGCTTAAAGCTGCTACGTCACAGATGGGGAAAATGAAAAAAATAAAAAAAAAAGTTTCAAATCTAGTTAAATACTATATTACTATACACAACTGACTGAAATAACATTAGTGACACATTAAGTTTGACACACATTGGTTTATTCATCACGATGCATTGTTTCAACCCGATTTCAAAAGCGTCTCAAGATTCTTTTCAATTATTTATAACTCTTGTCTGCCTATCACGCAGTGACTAAGTTCAATCCCGTAAAGAAACTCTGGACTATTTTTGCTAAAAAATTAGTTTGTACAACTTTTTCAATATATTGCACATAATGATAATAATAATGTTATTATAATTTAAAATGGTGCTTAATCGATCGCATTTGATGATTTAAATCACTTTAACATTATAAAGAAGATTTTTGTCCAAGTGATTCCACAGTAAACTGTCACGTGATAACCTAAATATAAACAGCACTATTTTTAGAACACTCAATAAGTTATAGCGTCTGCTGCTGACACTATAAATTTTAGACCAATAAAAAAGACAAACTATACAAAAACCATTGTTTTTCAGGTAAATAAAAACATATGCGTCTACTTTTTAAATGTATTCTATATGATTATGTAAGAAGAAGAGATGTTTGTAAAACATGTATGCCCATCGACTTGCAGCTAAGTTGTGAATATGTGCAATTGATATGAGAATGGTTCAATATGCAATCCCAAGTGAGGTCTCAATATATGGTATCTATGTATGAAGTTTTATTAAAATATCTCAATGCGTTCTCAAGTTATTGAGCGGAAACCGTTTTTCTATTTTTAGCAATGGTGACCTTGACCCCACCCACCCCATATGCAATCCCAAGCGAGGTCTCAATATAAGGTATCTTTGTATTAAGTTTCATTAAAATATCTCAATGCTTGTCAAGTAATTTAGCAAAAAGCGTTTTTTTTCTATTTTTTGTAACGGTGACCTTGACATTGACCCCACCCACCACATATGCAATCCCAAGAGAGGTCTCAATACAAGATATCTATGTATGAAGTTTCATTAAAATATCTTGATGCGTTCTTAAGTTATTAAGCAGAAACCATTTTCTATTTTTTAGTAACTGCCCACCTTGACCTGGACCACACCGACCCCAAATGCAATCTCAAGCAAGGCTTCGATAAAGGGTATATATGTATGAAGTTTCATTAAAATATCTTGATGCATTCTAATATCTCGATGCGTTCTTAAGTTATTGAGCAGAAGCCGTTATTCTATTTTTACTTATGGTGACCTTAATCTTGACCCCACCCACCCCATTTGCAATCACAAACGAGGTCTCGATATTATGGTATCTACGTATGAAGTTTCATTAAAATATCTCTATGCTTGTCAAGTAAGTGACCAAAAACCGTTTTTCTATTTTTGGTAATGGTGACCTTGACCTTAACCCAACCCACCACATATGCAATCCCAAGTGAGGTCTCGATATGAGGTATATATGTATGCAGTTTCATTAAAATATCTCAATGCGTTTTTAAGTTATTGAGCGGAAACTGTTTTTCTATTTTTATTAACAGTGACCTTGACCACACCCATCTCATATGCAATCCCAACGAAGTTTCCTTAAAATATCTCTATGCATTCTCAAGTTATTGAGCGGAAACCGTTTTTCTATTTTTATTAACGGTGACCCTGACATTGACCCCACCCACCTCACATGCAATTTGAAGCGAGGTCTCAATATAAGGTATCTATGTGTAAAGTTTCATTAAAATATCTCGATGCTTTCTCAAGTTATTGAGTGGAAACCGTTTTAGCAACGGGGACCTTGACCTTTGACCTGTTGATCTCAAAATGTATAGGTGCCTTCCTTTCCTCCCAAGTAACCAGCATACCAACTTGTATGATCGTATGATTTTTCAGACATAATTATTTGTGCTTTTTTTAAACAGTAGTTTAAAAAAAAAACAATTTATAAAGCAAACAGTGAGGAATTTTTGGCAAGCTGTAGAGGTTGCGCCAGACATATATACATAGGCTTCAAAACTCTCGTGTAGCTGAATTATCTGTTTGATTCATTTACCTTTAGCACTATATTAGTAAAATATATTTGCAAAACATCATGTTTGGTAATAATTTTATCAATAAAGTCTACCATTTACTGGGACAGACCTCATATATTAAAAATTTTAATTCATTAAAATAAGATGTTGCGAGGAACAAGCACAGACAAGTAAATTACACAACTCACTCAAACTGATTCAACTAAATTCGCCAATAATATGCACAATTAGACTTGGTACTGGCCTTCATACGACCAAGGTACCAATATACAACACACAATATAAAATGTGGATTCCTAGACGCTTTGTAACTATGAACCTCTTTTCCCAGTTTTTAAGAAAGGTTGTTAAAAACAAAATATTGATAACAAGCAACAGATGCCAAAAAACTGATGATGGACCATGACTGAATAATATAGCTCACACTTAAGCACTTCAAGCTCAGGTGACCTAATCATCTGTTGATTGCAATCATACTACATTTGGTTGACATGACACTGAGGCAGCGGCTGTTGTTGATATTAATGTCATCTTACCTTGGTAAGACCTTGTGTTGAATTATCGCCTTGACAACTACCGCAACCACAGTCACTTCCACCTAGGCAGGAGGGAGGTCAGTACAGGTCCAGTGTCTGGCTGAGTTCCATTACAGAACTTGAGTCCGTGGCTGACCAATCTGTCCAGCGTACAGATAATGTTTATATACAACAGACTAATAAGGCATTCATGTGGATGTTGGTAATTTTACAAATTCTGTGCAGGTCATATTTTTAAGCATTTGACATGACTACATGTGTACTGGAATTGACTATTGTATTAAAAGATTCAAGCTAATATATTAATAAAACAATCCGGGCTTGTGCAGTTTATTTTGCTATTACTTGGAGTTTTCATATCATTTCCCAGGATCTAAGTTTAAAATCACTAAAACAATTTCAATGAATAAATAATAAGACAGGAATATCAGAAAGTACTTCACATACTATTATCAGCATTCCAATTGAAAAGTTTCTTACAGTCTTTTTTTACAGATTAACCTGCAAACATATAAATGATTAAAACATTGGGCAGTTTTTCCATAAATCCGCATCTGTATAAACATAGTATTTTAGTTTTGTTCTCATTTCTGAAGAATTGAGATGCCTATGTTAGCGGAATTTAAACAGCTTCAATAATGTCATCTGCAAAAAATTCATGCGATTATGTTAAAACATTCACAGGTAGTGTGGATTGGAAGAATATTATGCATTCGCCATTTAAATCTACGGACATCAGCCATGAACCTACAAATGTTACCAGTTATTACTGAGTTAATATACTTGGGGTTTCATAGGTTGCATTATTTATATTTTCCTAGACAAATTCTGCTATTTTTTAAATGTATCTAAAAGCATTTTGTTAAACAGGCTGAGTGAAATACCACGTCTTCTGCATCTGCAAAAAATCACTAAAAAAGCAATTTTTGCAGACAGCTTTTGCGAATGCGGTCAACGGTTCAACTGATTTCAACTTGTTATATTTTTCGCAGATGCGGATTTTTTTTGCAATGTGGATACAGACATATGAAAAAGCACCCTTACAGTTTCCATTATTAACCCTGGCTGCTGCACGGACCCAGATCCAAGTCATCTTTGCCAGTCAGTGGTGGAGGACCATCACACCGGAGAGACTCTGTCCTAGCAGCTGACTGACCTGGGGCCAGTTTACAAAAACATCTTAAGTTATATTACATTAAATTACATATAAATTAGTCTATTACAGTCATGTAAACAATACAAATGATAATTAGTGAGCCCTTAGCACACTGTTATGTGCATGAAAACAACATTTCAACACTGTCATATACATGAATACTAATAATGCACAATGTCAAACAAATGCTAGGAACAAGAGGCACAAAAGTGCCTGTATCGCTCCACTGGCTTATCAAAATCACAGCATAACAAGCAAAAAACTATTAATATAAGCCAAACAAAAGATTTAATTTAAGATATTCCTGGAATACCTCCCCAGTCCTAACATGTTTTCCAGTTTCAGCATTCTCATAGTACAAGCAAGTTTTAATCCGGATTGAGATTCAGGGGAGAAAACTTAACCATCCTTCAACAAATGGTTCATGATCATGAGTTCTAATTATTTTTCACACATCCCAGAGCAACTAATATCTGCTTTTCCAAGCAGTAAGACCCAATCATTTTTCAAATAATTGAAGACTGATTGATATAATCAAGTACATGAAATTGCATTACCCAATATATTTACATTAACTGATTGTTGGAAACACCCAAATTGAGTAAAACAACCATTAATGGCGCCACGCACGCGTGATGTGTCTTACCAGATGCGTATGGAAGGAAGATTATTATGAGGCGCGTCATGGGAAAACCCATCTTAATGCATGCGCGTAAAGTGTCGTCCCTGATTAGCCTGTGCAGCCTGCACAGGCTAATCCAGGACGGCACTTTCCACTTTTATAGTATTTTCAGTTTCAAGGACATCTCTTCTAAACATAAATCCACTGTAGGCGGAAAGTGCCTTACTGGATCAGCCTGCGCAGACTGCACAGGCTGATCCGGGACGACACTTTAACCACATGCATTAAGACAAGTTTTCCCACGACAAGCCAATTATATTTTATGTTTAGAAACACCAACTTGACATTTCCGTGTCGAAATGGTATTGTATTGAATTATACGCTTTAAGAAAATGTAGTATTTCTGCTTTTGACAACACTTTTGATGCGCATTAAAACAAAATATCATGCAATTACCGTTTGCTGATCCCTGTAAATTGCACTGGTTGCAGAGTCAATTTTGAAATTTCTATGGCGTCTAGCTGACAGTGCTCCGGACAAGCTATTGAACAAGGGATAAATAAATGTGTGATTATGAAATTTGGCAGCAAATGTACACTCTCCAGAATTTTTGGAGGTAAATATACCATGTATAAGATCATTTGTGGTTAATTTACATACAACAAACTTAATACTATGTGGAACAAGAAATATCTTTAAAAAATATATTTGGCGTATGTTGTAAATTTTTGTAAATAATGTAAACTGAATATCCAACATGAATATTTAAAACTGATGCATTATGTTGATTTGGTTTATAAACAAACCAGCTCATTTCTTCATAGATCATTATTATACATGCATTTAATATTATTGTTCAATATTATTTAAAATAAAACAATATTATTTTTCCATATTATTTAAATTAAAATAAATAAGTAAATTTTCATCATCAAATAGCGAACTCATATTTTCATGTGGCTAGCTCCTAAAACAGTAGAATGAAATGTTTCTATATTTAAAATAAATAAAAATAATATAATTATTTCATGTCAAAGCAATGAACTGCCCCATGTTTTAAATCAGTTCTACAGGCTGATCCGGGATGACACTTTCCGCTTTTACAGTATTTTCTGTTTCTAGGAAGTCTCTTCTAAACATAAATCCACAGAGGGCGGAAAGTACTGTCCTATATTAGCCTGTGCGGACTGCACAAGATGATCCGGGCGACACTTTACGCACTTGCATTAAGCCTAGTTTTCCCACGACACGCCTCATATATATTTGGAATCTTTTTATGATTAAATTATTTTAGTATACAATGCATTTATTCATAGTCTTATAAAAACAATGCCTATTTGAATCGACTCTACACAAGCATTTGGAAGAAACACAGGGATCTCACTAGGATTTTAAAATACGAGTCCTGGGACTCCTTACCCCTAAAACGTAGGAGTCCCAAATAGAAAAGCAATAAAGGTTAAGTATGTGACACGTGAGAGGGAATGGAATTTATACAATTTATACATTTATACAATATATGACAGTTATAAATAAAATAATCACCATGATAATAATACTAATAATAATTCTTATTATTCGGTTATGTAATTATAATGATAATACATAATATTTAATCATTTCTTATAAAACAATATTTTGGTACCAACAATTAATTCTAAAACAGGTAAATTCTGAGCGATTAGCAAATGTTGCCAGATGGTCTAAACTTGTTAACTGATTTGTAGGCCTAGTAAAGTCATAATGGGTCCATTACAGTACAGCAGACAGGTACCATAGCGTAAGTCACTGTCAAGTAGTGTAATTGTAAAACGGGTTTTACAACACAAAAAACTTACGAAAGGATCAATTATTGGTGATATAAAACAACAAATTATGTGTTTGCATGAGTTTCATGAATGTTTGTGATTTGTAAAGTCAGCGACGAAAATTTTCGCGGGGTCGCAAAAATATGTGACATAGCAAAATTGTGTACTTACATTACCGCCAATATTGTTAATTTATGTCTTGTCAAAGGTGTTATATACTAGAAAGTTCCTTTATGTCTTATTATTGAACGATGCTTTCATATTCCTGTCAAAATTCAGCCCTAAATGTTCGTATAAAATTTCTGTCAAAACCAAAACTCCCATCACCGAATTACTCTATTTACTGAGATTATAAGAGTTGATTGGCAATATAAATTAATGAAATCAGCTGAAGCTGTTTTTCACCCATTTTTACAATGTTGTTTGTTTTAAGTTGTCTACTTTGTTGTAATTGTTCTTAATTGGGGACGCCTTTTGTCACATTTCGGCAATTTCGCACATTCTAATTGACTTACGGATTAAAGCACAGCAATGAGTGACAATGTAATTTACCAATGAAAATTACCAGTAACTGTCTGGAATGGTGTGGGTGGAGCTAAGGGACTGCTGTGGGCGGAGCTAAAGGACTAGACTTTGACATCTGCAGTTGTGTACTGGGGCCGATATTGATTTTATCATGACCACTGCCGATTTTACTGCAGGCACTCATGTATGTTTTAAGTATACGCAGAAAGCGAAAAAGCATTTGTCCCAAGGACTCTTGGTATGGGTTTGACATGCGTCTTTTTAAAAAAAAAATGCGTCCAAATACGCTTGATTTTGCGTTTCCGAGATCCACAAGAAAAACAATGATGCAGAGCATCATAAGGCGCCGGGAAACTATGAAAAGTCCATATGTTAAAGATATCTTAATTATGCAATGTCCGTACAATTACTGATCTTACCGCCTCATAAGTTCCATCAGTGATTTTTTAAATCTAAATAATTCATACAGTATTTGTCAGGCAAATCAAAATTTACAAAAAGTTACCTCGTTTCCAAGAAAATAAGGAAGAGAAGGAATATAATCGTTAAAAATATTTGTTATGGAATAAGCATTTATACTATGTGTGCCAAATAAGAACACGTGTCAGGGAACAGTTATCACAATTAAATATTATGATTTGACTTCATTTTGTGATCACAAAAACGTTAAGTTATATTTAATAGTGGGGGGGGGGGGGTAAATGGTCAACTTGAAGATTCTAAAACTGAATAAAAATTCATAACATATCAGTAATATCCTTTAAGTTCGGTCAGGGTACCTTAAACAAACATTTTTTTTTATTTTTTTTACGCTTAACTACTCCACTTTTAATGCATTCATAAAGCGCACGTTAAATAAAAGTGCCTAATTTAAAACGAATTAAATCAAATATGTCCCAAAAATCTGCCAGTGTCTATTAATAGAATGATGCAAAATCTGTTTATACATTGAAAACCCTCTACAGGAGAAGAAAAGGTAAAATGCAATTCTAAATAATTCTTAATATATAGATCTACCAACAGTTATTCAAATAAACATGCATGGAAAGTTTATAAATATAAGTAATTCTCCATTCATTTTAATCTTATTGTCCATGGTTTTCTGAGTGCTTGTTAGACGATTCAGTGTTGTTTACGTGTATACTATTAATAGGCGCAGGTCAGTCAGTGAGTGTATTCTAAGGAATGTTGCCTATCGAATATGCGATATTTACGGCCGATTTTCCCAAGGTCATGGTTACACAGCCTATAAACACTGGCATGTACATTGAAAATGAAAATTGAGCCCATGCAACTTTCGAGTAGGGAGCTCAGAACTGGAAATTACAGGCTGTCCACTCGCCCTCAGTGAAAAAGTAGGAAAAATATAGGAGCTTTCTTTTTTTTTAAAGTAGGAAAAAGTAGGCAAAAGTATATATTTCTCGTCAAAAAGTATGACTGTTTAAACACATTTACCATAGCAACGTTACGTTTAAATTGACTGAACTTTGTAAATTACCCTTCAAATTTAATAGCCAACTGTTCAGCTTGAGGAGTGTAATCATGGGACATCTGCCAGAAATCCTGAATTGTTTTTTTTTTATTGATTAACTAATAATACAAACATACCAATAACTAGCTCAATATAAACATAAGGTTATGATTACAATAAACATGTACACTGCAGAATATGTTACATCAATAGCAAAGGTTTCACAGAGTTACTACTACCAATAGTATCAAACACTTTGAAATCAATTGTCTTTTTTTAGAAGTTGTACTCCCAGTTGTATCTGACCATCTTTGCCTACTGTTTATTGGAACTAATGTCACACTCATCAGCCAGTTATAATATGGTGATTTACAGCTTTTCATGGTGGAGAAAGACAACAAACATGCAGGCACCTGGGTAGAACTACTGATCTTTCATAAGCTAGATGGGTAGCTTTCTCACTTCAAAGAATATGACCCCATTAAGGCTTGAGCCTACTGTGGTTTGGGCCTACAGTGGTAAGGGGCAAGTGATCAACAGTCAGAGACTTGAACCCACAGTAAGATGTCCGTGTCTGTGAATTCATAGGTCCCTTGCATTTGTTGTACACCAATGGGTAGGAAGGACATCAGGATAATGAATAGGTGAATTCAGCATGGCTTATCTCAATTTACAAACACACAGGATTTTTAACATAGCGGTTAGAGCATTTACAGAATCAAGGATGGGATTATACTCCATCTTGATGATAATCTTTCATAATATAAAAGGAATAGCACTCCGTACATATTCAGAAAAATCTTGATAAATAGTATTATTTTCAACAATCGCTAAACATTTTTTAAACAATGAGAAGACAATTGGGTAATGCATTTTGTTAGGTTGTATGTCAATACAAATTTATTAAAACTATTAAACCTGCTAGATTTCTGAGGCAGTCAGCAATTAATCACAGATTCTAAATATCTGATGTCCTGTATATGTATTTGAATAACATTATTTGATAAAAGATCTGCATAAAATCTACACTAGACATTTAGAGCTAGAAAGTACACTGAGTTCCATCAGTACGCCCATCATTGGGAACAAAACCACAATTATATCTACACATGTATATGAAAACAGATTCATTCTTCAGTGCACATGACTTTAACTTGATTTTTAACACCTTTTAAATAACTCAGAACCTTTAAAATTCCTGTGAATACAAATGTATGCATGTCAAAGTCAATAAATACAATAAAAATAGTTCCAGACAAATTAGCAGGGGAACATACCACATTGTCCCATCTATACAACACATTTACAAATAGACTTTGTTCTTTTTTATATAAAACATTATTTAATTCATCTTCATTTCTGGCAAACTAAAAAAGTCGGAATAATAGGAGTTTTTTTACCAAAAAGTAGGAAAAAGTATGAGTGAATTAACAAAGTAGGAAAAGTAGGAAAAAGTAGGACCAGTTGACAGCCTGTTTTGAGTTACGCGTGACACAAATCTAAAAATGTCATTTGTTTCTAAAAAATGGCCGTAACTCCGCTGATGTTGGAGAAAAATTCATAAAAATACCCAGTTACACATGTCCCGATGCGAATGAATATGCTTATAAAGTTTCATCACTCTAGCAGTTATACTTTTTTAGTTACGCGCGACACAAAAATCCAACGGAAGGACGGACAAGGGCAAATCTATGCACCCCCCCCCTCAAAATGGGGGCATAACAAATGTTTAACAAACCGTGGAATGCATAAATTGGTAGTACAACTGCTTTTACCAGTACTGAATACAAAATATACAAATTGTAATAAAGAAGTAGTCCCAAGATTCTAGAAATACAACAAACAAAACTTTGGCTGTTAACAAGTTTTATTGTATATGTTTGTGTTATTTGTACAACATATAATTGAATAGTAACTTTCACAGAAAACTTTCATTAAAAAGGACCTTTAAAGTCAACAAAGACACAACTGCATAATGATCCTTACTATTTATGATATATAAGTAAAAAAAAATACACAATGAATGACCATGACCTTTATGCTTGTTTTCAAAAACTCTCAATCGAAGCACATGTGTGGCTGTAAATTTAATCTGGATGTTTCAGAAAACATTGTTTGCATATTTTAAATACAATGTATGTAAATTATCTTCAAACGGCTGACCAGAAAATGAGAGAGCAAAGTAAACAATGCACTGTATCAACTAATACAGCTAAACGTTTATCCCACAGGGTGTTATTTCAACAATCACAGCTTGAAGATGAGACAAAATACAGGGTTTAACCTTAGTGTGTGCATAACATTATACATGGCATGTACTTACATAAAATGTTTAAATAGATACAATCCATAATTGTCTAAACATATATGTTCTGAATTTGCCAGTGTTAGTATTTGATCAATAATCTCCAGTATAGAATGGAAAAAACTATTATAATTAAAATTCTTCAAAAAATCGTGAATTGCAAGACATTTTCTAATTGCCTACAGTACTTTAAATTAGGATACTACAATCAATATTAATAAAGGGGCGTATCGATGGTAGGTCCACATTTATAAAAACTAGACATGTGTCCGTAGGACACGGATGCCCCCACATTCCGCTGGTTGTCACAAATCTCTGATGTTGGAAAAAATGCACCAAAATACCCTGGTGCAAAAGTTCATATGCTGATGAATATGCTTATAAAGTTTCATTAGTCTAGCAGTTATACTTTTTAAGTTCAAGCGACAAAAATCCAAAAATGTCATTTTTTGCTTAAAAAAAAAAGGTTATAACTCCACGGATGGCGGAAAAAACTGCACCAAAATACCCAGGTGCACATGTTCACATACTGAATAATATGTTAATAAAGTTCCATCAGTCTAATAATAATACTTTTTGAGTTACACGTTACACAAGTCCAAAAATGTCATTTTTTGCTAAAAAAAGGTCCATAACTCTGCCGATGTCCAAAAAACTGCACCTGAATACCCAGGTGCACAAGTTCACATGTTGATTAATATGTATATAAAGTTTCATCACAGCAGCAGTAATACTTTTTGAGTTCTGTGCAACACAAGTCCAAAAGGGTCATTTTTTGATAAAAAAGGGCCATAACTCCACTGATGACTGAAAAAACTGCCCCAAAATACTCAGTAGCACAAGTTCACATGCTGATTAATAAGTTTATAAAGTTTCATCACTCTAGCAATAATACTTTTTGAGTTACACGCGACACAAGTCCAAAAATGTCATTTTTTGCAGGGCCATAACTCCGCTGGTGTTGGAAAAACAATGCACCAAAATACATAGGTGCACAAATTCACATGCTGATTAATATGTTTGCAAAGTTTCATCACTCTAGCAATAATACTTTTTGAGTTACGCACGACACAAGTCCAAAAAAAATCTTTTTTTTTTACTAAAAAAGGGCCATAACTCTGCTGATGTGGGAAAAAACTGCAAAAATACCCAGGTGAACAAGCCCCGATGCTTATGAATATGCTTATAAAGTTTCATCACTATAGCAGTTATACTTTTTGACTTATGCGTGACACAAAAATCCAACGGAAGGACGGACAAGGGCAAATCTAATTGCCCCCCCCCCCTCTTAAGTGGGGGCATAACAAACTTTATTTGCAGAGAATATTATTGAACCATGTTGTTTTGTTTCTGTCAACATTTGAAAAACATATACTATTTTATTACATAAACATTGGTCATATTTGATACTTTTGCGGGCGTGCGACAATTTGTAGTAGTAGTAAAAGAGATATGAATGGAATGTACATGAAGTCCCATAACGCGCCCGCTCACTATTGATAAACTTTGCAGATAGCAAATTTCCATTAAAGAGAACACATTTCTAGGTGTGTGTTTGAATCCTTATAGAACCATGTCTTCCAAACTTAATTATTGTCTCATATACAAGTATACCCTTTTCATCAATATTATGTTAATAATAGGAAATTGTCTTGAATTAATATAAGCTGAACTTCGATATCTCAAAGTCGCCGAGAGCTCACAAACAACTTGGAGATATCAGCAGTTCGACATCTCCAAAAAGAGACCTTTTATAAGCATTTAGTCTAAATGTTCACGAAATTGCAATACAACATTGCCATCCTGTATGCATATACTGAACTGTAAACCAGTGGAAAATAATTCAATTAAAGTTTACAAACGCTCGTTTAAATATGTGTCGAGATGTTTGCGATCTGAGAGAAACTTGGTCCTGGCTTGATATTGTCACTGGCATCAACACTTTGAAATAAACAGAAATAAGTGTGAAAATACTTGTAGGGACAGAAAACCTCTTCAACATAACCTAAAATTCAAGTTAAATCTTCGAGATAACAATATTAATTTCATACAAATTAAGAAGGTACAACGTTTACATTTATTTTTTAGATAACCTGAACTTTATTTTTTATGCGAGTTTGAGATTACTAAGTTCAGCTCTATGTCTATATACAATGCAATACTTTCGATATGCCCTTCTAAATAAAAGGTACACATATAATATTATTTAATGTTCAGGTCTTGAATGGGTGGTGAAGCATAATAGACACTACAAGCAATTCAATTCATTGTATTTAAAAAAAGAACATGGCAAATTGGCTAGTGAAAAAACCTCATACAATATAAATGGTTTATTTTGTTGATCTGGGGCCATATTACAGAAAACATCTTAAATATTTTTAATGTTCAAATTTTGGAAGTGTAATATTTCTAAAACCGCACATAAAGTTGTGAATTTTTTTTACAGAAAAGTAATTAATAATGAATATTATAACTGATTACAATGAAACTGAAGAACACGATCATAAATGTTAATTAATGGTTATTAAAGACAAGAAACGGTGGTGGATAAAATCAACACACCACAGTTAATAACAAGAGCTGTTTGTAAAACAGTTATGCCCCCTCTAGGTTAAAAGCAATCTTTTAAATATCAAGTTTGGTGGTGATCGGATGAGAACTGTTGGACATTGGGAGCGAAAACTGCTTAGAAGGACAATTTTAGATGAATCAACTCCACGTAACTCTGCAGATCCTGGTGTGTTTTGATTGATCATCAAACTTGGCAATGATACTATAACCTCAAATATTTTCATCAAGTATGGTGATGATTAGATGAAAACTGTTGGACTTAGAGAGTGTAACGCTAAAATGGCCAATTTAAGATAATTCAAGAGTCAAAACTCCACAAATTCTGGGGCGATTTGGCTGATTATCAAATTTGGCCAAGAAATTATGCCCATAAACATTTTCAGCAAGTTTAGTGAAGATCAGATGAAAACTGTTTGACTTAGAGAGCGGAAACTGCTAAAAAGGCTAATTTTAGATAACTCAAGGGCCGTAACTCAACAATTCCTTGAGCAATTTGGCTGATTATCGAACTTGGCCAAGATATCATGCCAACAAACATGTTCATGAAGTTTAGTTAAGATCGGATGAAAACTATTAGACTTAGAGAGTGGAAATGAAAGTGGTCTATCAACGGACCATCAGACAGACAAACAGACCGACATTAAACCAATACACCCCGCCATCTTCGATGGGGGGCATATTTACTGTATATGTGATCGATGTTGTTGTTGTTATAACTATGGTAAATTACTGAGGAAAGTTTTATAATTAAACGGCTAATACCGTGTTTTTCCATTGCTGTTTCTCATATAAGAATACTGCAGGCTAATTGCTACACAAACTGACCATGAAGGGAGCACTTTGCTCGTCATGGGACAATACTTCTGGTGGTATTATTATAGGTTTTTGTCATTTGTTTTCAATTCAGTAAAACAAAGAATTTACTACCTGTAGTCTAGATTGGATAAATTTTATATAGTGTATCAAAGAGCCAGTAATTTACATAGCCATTTAGAACGGATATTCTTGAATATCCTTGAGAAAATACTTATACTTAAGGAGTGCAGTTTATGTAAAAGTTTGAAACAATAAATCAATTTATGTTCACAAAGTTGCAAAAGTCGATTTTTATCTCAAAATCAGAAAAGACAACACATTAATTTGACCCAATTATAAAGCAGTAAATCTTGAATCTAACACATTTATTCATAACCTTCAAGTAACTTACATGTCACGAACATACCCGAAGGTATTACAAATCTATTATATAGTTTAGCATGATAATTTTACACAAACAAATTCCCTGGGGAAGGCTATCACATTTGTCAAGCTATTTGAAATCTTGTAGTGTGTACTAATTTGTTTTCAAACTCAATAATAAATCGTTGGATCATTGACAGTTTTTAAAGCATATTATTTCTGCCCAAGTTTTTGCTTTGTTTCCCACTGAAAGGGTCAGAGACGCACTGATTACTCTGTGCCAAAGATCTACTACAGAACAATGTGTAAAGGGATTTATGAATGTGGTTTTGTATGTTGACAATTGTTTTAACATTCTGCTTCAAAACTGCAGTGTCGTTAGCAAGAGATAGGATATCATTTACACCTGAATTTCTTTAACAGTGCTTATATACACCAATCAAGATAATAATAAATTGAACCAGTAACAAACAGAATTTATACGCTTTCATGCCCATTAAACAATACAAAGTTAAAATATGTTCAAACATGATACAAGAGGGCCAAAGTAGCCCTGGGTTGCAACCCTGAATTGTCACAAAAGTAGATTGAGGGCAAGAGCCCTGGGTCAAACAATTAATGTCTAACCTCAAACTAGGGCTATGTAACTTCCAATTTCATAGCCAAAACTCTAATGTATCTATTCTCCCCTCAAGAAATTATCTTAGAAGTTTAATTGACAATTGTTTTTCTTTTATTTTTTTATCTTACACATATCTGCTAGCATCAAATTTTATTTTGTCTAGTTTGTAAATTCTTGTGAACAAAACAGCAGATAACGAAGGCTTGAACTGAATGTTATTATTTTAAGTAATTTGGTAGCAAGACACGCAAGGAACATTTTTGTTAAATTATTTTTTAAGTAAGCTAGTTTTTCAAGCTTTTGGTTGCCAGAGTTTTACTGGTACTCCTTTAAATTGAAGGAAAATGGTAAAGGATCAAACCATGATCGCATTTTGCACTCTGGACTCTTAACGTTTATGCCTACTGATCAATACAAATACAATACAAATTAAAAATTCAGTTGAACCTCATCAGTCATCCTGGCAAATAATAACGAACATTCGATCTAAACATTTCATCATTGTTTTTTAGACCTAGAAAAAAATAGAGTTGTAAAAATAGCAAAATAAAAGCATTTGATTTTGTTTCTTAAAATTAGTAAAAGATAAATGGTAAAATATTGCATTGACTGGATTGCGATTTCCAATTGCATGGCGTTTACAAGAGAAACTGAATATATAACTGGCAACAGTAAAACAACAATGCACAGAATGTACAAAGTGAAACTGAAGTCTGTCTACAAGCAGTCTTTTTGTTTTTTAGTGGCGGACAACTACAAGGAGCAAATTGGTACTTTTTATAAAATTCATAACTTGACACTGTGCAGAATGATTGTGCAGATGTTAGATCACATATCAGGTCGTACCATCAATGTAGACAATACAAATATTTACTTGTATGGATTTTCTCTATTACCCAAGAATGATTCCTGTGTAATTTGGTTGAATTCTGCCCAGGGTTTTAAGTGTTAAATGACGCATTGACACAGGCACAAACATCGAACGAAATGTATCTTGGGCTTGAGACAATTTTTTGTAAACACGTCTGGTGGAAAAGCTGGAGCCCATTAGTCACTTAATAAGTAAGCCACAGGTCACAAAATAATGACTGGGCAGGAATTCTGCCCAGTTTTGAAAGTGTTAACTTACTCAATGACACACGCACACACAATGGACGAAACACACAAAATAATTAATGGGCTTGTCACAATTTTTGTTTAAACATGGCTAGTTAGAAAGCAGAGGGCCACAAGTGACTAAATAAGGAGGCCACAAGTCACTAAATAATCGTTGGAACATGCCTATTACACTACGTCTAGCGTGATTTCTGCCTTCTGCGACGCACCACCATGATTCAGCCCAGCGTGACACACTACTATAGTCACCGCGATACACCGTGGAACACTGTGGAACGCGGTGATGTCGCCGTGGCGAATCGCGGTGACAGTCTCAATCAAAAATGTTGATAAGAAATCGCCGTGGATCGCGGTGATTTTAGCGAGTCATAATTTCACATTGAGCTTTTTAAAAAATATTTTACGTTTTATTTCAGGTACGACCAAGAACATGGTTTTCGGAAAATACGGAACATTATGACAAAACGGGAAAATGAAAATATGCGTCAGTCAAATCACAAAGACCTCATCAAATTCGTTGTCCGATTCTATGACAAATCTTTGCATTTTTAATATGACTATCAAAACAATTGATTAACATGTCGGTAAAAAACGTCATTTTATAACAATGATTGACATAACCAACACCTTTGTTCTCTGTAAAAGTTCGAAAGGCGGAGCTATGCACGTGCTCTTTCATAATAGGACGATTGCCACTGAGTAACAAACACGCGATTGGTTAAGCATGTCGCTTCTCTAAACAAAAGAAGCCAATTTTATCGCCGAGAAAGGTGTTAGTTTATGGTTTCTTGTCGGCTTTACTTTGAAGACGTCAAACTGTCAATTCACGCAGATTGCGAATTTTCGCGAGACTTGTATTAATGCCCTTGACTCTTTGTTTACGATTTCACAACACAACTGCGAACATGGAACTTCGGAATAAATTATCAAAATAAAAAAGAGATCAAAATAAAAAAGATTAAAGTTGCAAACTGTGATTATATTAATTGGTAAGTATCGGTTAATAGAAGACGATTTGTACTTTGCGAATAGTATACGGTCTGAAATATCGAACTGTACTTGTTCATTCACATGTACCTGTATTTCACCGCGACCCACCGCGACCGCAGTGGTCCACCGTGAGATTGATTTCCCGATAACGCCCGCGGTGCTCACCCACTACCACCGCGATTCTATCGCGATGGAACCACCTTTTAATCGCGGTGATTTTCCACGCTGATGAAAAATTGTCCACGGTGGGTCTGTGTTTTAGGCAGAAATCACGCTAGACGTAGTGTATATGCGCAACAAGGCATGGTACCGAGTGCTAAGTACTTCAATTCATTACAAGAAGTTGCACAGAACAAGAACAGACAAGTAATTTTCATCAAACAACTCACTCAGAATTATTAGATTAGAACTTGACAATAGAAGGCACAATTTGGCTTGGTACTGGCTTTCATTAGACCAAGTTACTAATGGCATTACAATTAATAATTGTCTAAAAACACAGTGTCTGATCCAAGTGACAACACATAGTATCAAATGTGGATTCCTACGCAATTCTGTGAAGACTGAACATATACGACCAGTTTTTTCAACTTCCATTCAGCGGTTACAGAGAAGTTGTTTCAGGCGAAAGGTTAATAACAAACGACAGACAACAAACAACTGATGACAAACCATGACTGACCACAATAGCTCACACTAGCGCACTTCAATCTCAGGTGAGCTAAAACTAGAATTGTCACACGAGTGACGGATTACCCTCACAATATGGCCTTGTCACAAAACTATGGCAACCATTTGAAAGAAATGGACACAGTGAGAATGCTTTAATTTGTGAATGTTTAACAGTGTGTTTGGAAAAATTTAATTTCAATATGAGCCATAACTCTGTCAACATTTAGTGATTTGCAACAAAAGTCGAACCTGACCTGTATTTTATGGTGTTACACCTATGTACAAAAAATAATTCAAATATGTTGAGCCTTTCATGAGTTCTGAAACCATGTTTTTAGGGAATTTAAGTCAAAGAGAGGCCATAACTCTGTCAAAATTTAGTGTTTTGTAACAAAAGTCAAACATGACCTGTATTTTATGATGCTACATACCAAATAGTATTTGAATATGTCAATCAATTATTGAGTAATCGTCCAGAAACCATGTTTTTAGGGAATTGAAGTCAAAAAGGGACCATAACTCTGTCAAAATTCAGTGGTTTTCAACGAAAGTCAAACATCACTTGTGTTCTATTGTGTTACTAATGTGTACCAAAAATTGTTTGAATATGTCAAGCCTTTCTTGAGTTATCATCCGGAAACTATGAAAACCAACTGACCGACAGACCCACAAGCTCACCCCCTAAACTTCGTTTCGGGGGGGGAATAAATATGTTAATTGCAACCATGCTTTATTTGGACAGCATGACAGCAACTATTGTTGACATAAATGTTATCTTACCTTGGCAAGAACTTGTGTCTGCAATCCTTTACTTAACAACTATCCCAACCACAGTCACTTCCACCTAGGCAGGAGGGAGGTCAGTACAGGTCCAGTGTCTGGCTTGTGTTCCATTGCTGCTGCTTACTGAACTTGAGTTGCTGGCTAACCAATTTGTCCTCCATACATCAACTGAGTATTCTACAAGTGAATAACAAGGCATTCATGTGGATATTGTAATATACAGGCAGTTAATGGGTATAGTAAATATATTGCACCCAGAGGAGACTGATGTCAACCGAGGCCGAAGGGGGGCAATATTTACTATACCCCTCAATATGCCTGCGATATTTATTTTATTATACCGAACCAAAATACTGAAATTCAAAGAACAATTAAGTCGTACAAAGTAAACGAAAGTTTAATATTGGAAAATCAAGAGCTCATCGACTTTCGACTTTATTTTAATAAGCGCCTACCGATTATTTGCTAATACAGATTTCTCACAAAACACAAGATGCTATTTTTAGGCCCATCCGCTGTGTATATTTTGGTCCTCTGGGTATATTACTTTCCAACGGCATGGTATATTAAAATTATGCAGGGATGGGTATATGGGATTTTATAATGGGAAAACGAAGCGAGGTATAATAATGGTAATTAAACAAAACAACTTCTGGGGTCAAATTCCACATACTCTTAAGTAACTAGACATGTGTCAGTAGGACACGGATGCCCCCACATTTAGCTGGTTGTCACAAAACTCTGCTGATGTTGGAAAAAACTGCGCCAAAATACCCAGGTGCACAAGTTTACATGGAGATGAATATGTTTATAAAGTTTCATCAATGTAGCAGGAATAGTTTTTGAGTTACATGTGCAGAAGTTCGTCAAAGGTCATTTTTTGCTAAAAAAAAGGGCCATAACTCTGCTGACGTCAGAAAAAAACTGAGCTAAAATAGATCTGACCCCAGGGGCATAATTTGAACAATCTTTGGAGAAGACAACTATGCAATGCTACGCACTACATATGGGAAAGCTGTGGGCCTTGCCGTTTCAGAAAGGATTTTTAAAGTAATTTTGCTATTTAAGTCTATATAAACCATGTGACCCCCTGGGCGTGACCAGTTCTGACCCCAGGGGCATCATTTGAACAATCTTTCTAGAGGACCACTATAGGATGTTACATACCAAATATGAAACCTCTGTGCCTTGTGGTGTCAGAGGAGAAGATTTTTAAGGTCATATTGCTATACATTCTCTATAAACCATGTGACCCCTGGGAGTTTTGTTTTGACCCCAGTGGCATAATTTGAACAAACTTTGTAAAGAACCAATAAAGGATGCTACAAACCAAATATGAAATGTATGGGCCTTGCGGTTGCAGAGGAGAAGATTTTTAAAGCCATTTTGCTATATAGTCTATATAAACCATGTGACCTCGGGGCATGGTCAGTTTTGACCCCAGGGGCATAATTTAATTTTTTTTTGTAGAAGACCACATTAGGATGTTACATACCACATATGAAACCTGTGCCTTGTGGTGTCAGAGGAGAAGATTTTTAAAGTCATATTGCTATACATTCTCTATAAACCATGGGCGTGACCAGTTTTGACCCCAGGGGCATCTTTGAACAATCTTTGTAGAGGACCACTATAGGATGTTACATTCCAAATATGAAACCTCTGGGCTCTGCGGTTTCAGAGAAGAAGATTTTTTAAGTTTACACTTTTTAAAATCTGTTTTTAGCTCTGGTGACCTACATATGCAGTGGACCGTAACGATTTGAACAACTTTGAAAGAGGCTCACCCAATGATCGTTCCTGTGGAGTTTGGTAAAAATCTGCCAATTGGTTTAGGCGATCACAAAAGCTCACCATGAGCACTTTGTGCTCAGGTGAGCTAAAAATCAAAATAATCTGGGGGAATTTGGTAGAGGGTCACCCAAGTAACATTTCTGTGAAATTATTTCGAAATTCAAACAGTGGTTTCCTGAAAAGAATATTGTCAAAGTTGCAATACAGCCATATATGGTCAAAACTTCCTAACTCCCTGGTGGCCATGTTTTTTTTACATGAATTTTACAGTATTTGATAGAGGGTCACCTAAGGAACATTTCTGCGAAATTATTTTGAAATCCAAAAAGTGGTTTCTGGCAAGAAGACTGTGAAAGTTGCCTGTATAACTATATACGTTTGAAAATCCCCAACCCCTGTCGGTCATGGTTTTTAATTAGGGATGGGACCTAACTGAGGGCCGCGAATATTACGCTTTGTGTCCACAAAAAAACAAAACTGGGCCATGTTGTGATAACGGTTTCACAGTTTGCGCAAGGCGTACATTGTTGTTTATTAACCTTATTTGTGGACACAAAGCGTAATATTCGTGCTTCCTACAAATCGTTTATTCGCGGCCCTTGTAAAGACGTGGCCCCACTGCCAATTATCAATTGTTGTTAATTGGAAATGTTTGGCATGTGTTGTAAAAACGTAACAGGGACCCCACCCACCTGCTAGGCAGGAAGTACGACTGGAATTCATGTTAACTTTGCAATCAAACTGGAAAAAAAAGCATGATTTTTAATAGAAATTTTGTTCTTTAAATAAATTTGAAAATCGAATATCCGTATTTGTTTTTTTTTTATTCTAATATTATCCGATATTTGAATATTCCGTCCTATCCCTATTTTTAATGCATCAAAATTATTTGCGGGAATTTCGTAGAAGGGAACCCAATAAACATTTCTGTGAAATTATTTTGAAATCCAGCAAGTGGTTTTCGACAAGAACAGTGTTTACGAAATACGTCGGACACGTCGGACATTGCAGGTACATTTTCAAATTGTCCGCCGTTTCTTGAATCTACGGCGGACAGATTTGTCCGGCGTAATTTGAAGCCTTCCAGAATAAATTCCAAACGTTTAATAATCCTTTTTTATTTTATTTTCTCGTGTTTTCTGATAATCAGGAATTTTATGACACTAATTTTAATCTTAAATGTCTTATGCGCATGAGCGGCGATCGACGAGTCTACTCTCGCACCGTACTGTTTGTCATGTAATCGTAACTAGTCGGTACATTCCGCTATGCTTCATTGTACAATTGATACGGAAATTGACGTCATAAGACAAACTGAAAATCGTAAAGCCCGTTTGATTCTGTGACCGATTCGACTTATTTGAGGGAGTAGCCTCACATAAAACGAAATAAACGAAAATTAGAATAAGTCAATATTCTCTTAAATATTAAATGGAATAAAAATTCTCATTAATGATGTAATTTAAATGAAAATGGCGGATTTCATATTACACTTAAATCTTATACATAACAATTTGTCCCCCTGTCAAAATGGCAGCGTCCTAGTCAGAAAATGTCGCTTATTATTCTAAACCAGGTAAGAAATCGATGAATTTGGTATGAAAATTGAACTGAATATTTGTATCTGTTATGTTTTATAATGGTTCTAATGACAAATATTTTATTGGAAAATACTTTAGTGAAAACAACATTTGACATGGAAGGTTACGTGCCACTATTAAGTATTTAAGGTTTCAAAAATTTAAATGGCAATTATGGCATGAGTCAGACTGCATTAAAAATTTGTTTATTGATATTCAGACAATTTTGCTTTTTATTTGCAATCTAAAAAAATCTCAAGAATGTGTGTAGAATACTCTTCCTGGTCTAAAACTTACTATGGCAAAGACATTTTTTCTGAAAACTTTTTTACATTAAATGCTCAAAATTGAATCATTATTTAGATAATTTTTCTATTGTTGTTGTTTTTTCAATACAGAGATTACTCTCTATTTCACAGGTACAAACACTCCTGTAATTAGTACAGGCTACGGTACAATGTTAGGTTTAAAGTATGTTGGTTTGTGATTTGACCAGGCATTATATGTTATATTAGAACCTTGAAATATTAAATAGGCTTGAAAAGGAAGGTTTTTGTTATTATTTTTGCAATATTCTTGTATTTTAATAAATGTCCTGCGTGGCTGAAAAATGTCCTGCGTAGCATAGAAATACGTCAGACAAATTGTCCAGCGTAGTCCAAAATGTTTTCGTAAACACTGCAAGAAGATAGCCTATGCACAGGGGTTTACCTAAGGATTGGACCTTCACTTGCCCAGGGGGCAAGTTACTTTGAACATCTACTTGCTCCCAGTGAAAAAAGGTTGCCCCATCTTTAAGTCAATGTTTTTGATACTTAAAGCATACAAATGATTAGCAAACATGTATGAAACTAAATGACTTTTATTATGAATAAAAGCTATCAATAGAAATAAAATCTATAAACATAAACAATTCACAAGTTTTTTATTTTCTGGTGATCATATCAAGATATCATATGTCATGGTCATCAACAGATCAGGGGTCACTCTGCCACTCCAAATTAGCCAAAGGATACAAACTGAAACAATTTTTTTAACATTTGACTAAAGAAATTTCTATTTCGCTACAAGTTTTTCTTCATAAAACCACATGAAAAACCCAAAATGATTTTAGGCATAGGTCAATTTTGATAAAAGAAACTTTTGAGCCATGGGAAGCCCTGCTTGCAAAGCAGGCCTATGAAGAGTTTGTCACTATTTTAAACTATGACAGATTAGTCACTGTCACAGTTTAATATAGTGACAAACTCTTCATATGCCTGCTTTGCAAGCCCCAAACAATCTTCATATTCTTAGCCTGTTCCTTTCTAACATTCATCAAATGGGATTGAGAGTCCTCGTGGGCCTTAATAGAATCTTTTCTAAAGAAGTTTGATCCTGTTACAAAGGTTCCTACACTTTCAAATTTGCGACACACCTTGCACTGCATGCATTCGTTCTCGTATATGTGCCACTGAAATTCATTTAACCATGAGGTCTGGAAAATGCGTTTTCTTGTTTCTTTTTCATACTTTCGTTTTCTTTCATTTTCGATTGACTGTTTCTTTGATTGATTTTGCTTGTTTGAATGATTTACTGTATTAAAAACAGGAAACACTTTTGAAGACGACTTCAGACTGTTGCTGTCATCCATTTTGGAGAAGCTGCCGAATACAACCTGTTCCGAGTGGTTGGATTGGCTTTTACCACGCAAACGACCAATCACAATCAGTTTTACGTAAAGCTGTGAGACATCGATATTAGCTCAAAGAAAATAAAATAAACGCAAAAGAAAAAATTGGAAAAATGTCACTACGATAAATGACTTGCCCGGCGGGCTAGCTCCTTTGAAAAATCATTTGCCCGTGGCGATTTTAACCCGGCACGGGCAAGCAGGCTTCCGCTTAAGTAAACCCCTGTCTATGCAAACTTTTACACACCGCGGTGGCCATGTTTTCTAACAAATCAAAGTCATTTGAAGGAATTTGGTGCGGTGTGACCCAAGTAACATTTCCCTGAAATTTCTTTAAAATCCAGCGAGTGGTTTCTAAAAAGAAGATTTGTTATTTTTCAAAGCTTTTCGTTATCATGGCAACCTGAGTTGTACAGATATTCCACCGAATTGTAGGAATATGATAAAGGACCACCCCAGGAACATCCTGCCAAGTTTTGTTAAAATCCACCAAGTGGTTTCAGAGAAGTTGTTTGAAGTAAATTGAAAACACATGACAAACAAAGAACGCCTGACACTGGACAGAGAATGACACCAATAGCTCACATCCTGGGCACTTTGTGATTCAGTGAAAAGTGCTCAGGAGAGCTAAAATGTCACCGTGACCAAAATAACAAATACCATTTAAACATTTTGACATTGTTTTTAGACAGATCATATTCTACTAATGTTTTTCAAACTTGATTATTTTTTGTTGTACCATAAAACGCATAAATGAGATGTCATTTCCGCTTAAGTTGTGCACATTGTTTTCAACTGTTAGGGTCAGAGTAGCACTGGTTTCATTGTGCCAAAGAGATATTAAAGAACAATGTGTTAATGGATCTGTGGTTAAGCTTTAATGAGTTCACAACAACTTTCTCATGCCAATTTACATTTCCTTTCAGATTCTGATTTAATCTCCTGAAGTCATTTGCAGGAGATATGCAATTATTAAAACCTGACTTCCTTAAACTGGTTATACTTTGAGCATTTTATTTTATATTCTACTGATTCTGACACCTAGAGGGTTAGGGATAACCCTAAAACTGCAAATGTAGGCAGTATAAACAAATGATACACAAATGCAAGTTTAGAATAAAATTCCACATATTACTAACACCATTCAGACAGACCAAAGAATAGCAAACCAAATACCTGAAATACAGACTTTTATAGCTACTGAACAATACAAATTGCAAATACACTCAAACCGCATCAATGTCATCAGGGCTAATAATAACAGACAACCAATAAAAACATGTCAACATGGTTTGTTTAGACACAGAAAGAAATAAAGTTGTATAAATTGCAAAATAGAAGTGTTTCAGTTTTTAAAGTAAAAGATAAATGGTAAACTATCGCTACAAAAGGAAGCATGCACTTGAGTAAGATGCGATTTACGCATGGCATTTACTGATGAAAATACTTGTATAACTGGTGACAGTAAAACAACAATGCTCAAAATGTACAGAACTGAAATGAAACTGAAACCTAAAAGCAGTTGGTTTGATATTTAAGTGGCAAAGAAATACGTATCTGAGAGCAAATTTGTACTTTGTGATTTTTTTTAAATTTCAAAACTTGACAGACTGTGCAGAACCCGTATTGTATAATTTCACCTATGTTAGATAATGTATCAGGACATACAAGCAATGTTGACAAATAAGAATGGATTTCTTCTCTTTTACCCTAGAAAGTTTTCTGTACAATTTGGTGTTTTAAGTATAAACTGATGCATGCACACAAAAAATATATCTTGGGCTTGGCACGTCTGGTGGGAATGCAGGAGGCCACAAGTCACTAAATAATTGTTTGACTCGAATTCTGCCCAGTGCTGAAAGTGTAAAACTGACACATGCACACAAAATGGACACAATGCACGAAAGAAGTAATCATGGGCTTGGCAATGTTTCTGCTTAGACACGTCTGGTTAGAGAGCAGGGGCCACAGGTCAATAAATAATCATTGGACTGGAATATGCCTATTATATGTGCAAGAAGGGATCTTGCTGAGTACTAAACACTTCATTATAATAAACCATAAGTTACAGGGAACGCACAAAGATAAATAAAACTCACTCACAATACAACTGGAACTTGCCATAGAATTTGGCTTGGTACTGACCTTCAATAAACCATGCTACAAATATCATCAAGATCAACAAGAATATCGGTAGAAACAATGGATGCACCGCGATGAGGTTTTGACCTCTAAAGGCCTTGACCTAAGAATCAGATTCATACGGAGACACATTGTAATTTTTAGGTTAACATTTGTTTAAAGTCTTAAAATCCATTTAAAAAGTTAAAAGTCTTGAGAAATAAAAAGGCCAATTTCAACTTTTGACCTTTAAGTTTGACACTGACCTTTGACCTTCAGATCAATTTCATGCTCGTAACATGTGTTATTTAGGCAAACATTTGTTTAATTGCAAAATAGCTCAATTCATGACAAAGTTATAGTCAGGACAAGGCAAAAGCTGATCTTGACCTTTGACCACTAAGAGTGACCTTGACCTTTGACGCATTGATATGGTTTATATGCATTTCATGTTCTCTCACTGAAGTTAACATTTGTGCCAGGTAGTTTGTAAATTTCATTAAAGTTGAAGCACAGACAAACAAAGTGTCAATTTCGCCCTTTGACTTCTAGGTGTGACCTTGACATGTGACCTGATTTTTGAGGGGTACACACCAGCTCAGTTATGTTCCTATTTTAAAGTGAATAACTTACGTAGTTAGAAGTTACAAATAAGTTTTGAATATAAACTTTAACCTGAAAATGTATGTGAAAAAGGGGCTGACAAAGGTATATTCCAAGACGTTTAAAGTGAATAACTTCTGTAGTTCTGCAGTTAAAAAACTTTTGAATATAAACTTTAACCAGAAAAATAATTTTAGGCTAAACTATGTGAATTAGATTAATTACTTTTGAAAAAGTAATTTAAAATCAAATATGTTCATGCAAATATTTTATATTTGTGTATGTTGCAGTTTTATGGAAAATTAGTTCAACATTATGATAATAAAACTAAAATAAAATAAAACCATTGTTTGTAAGGTGTTTTTGTCAACTATATTCCAAATTTGACAAAGTTGTTACTAAAATAAGTAAGGTATTAAAGTATGATCACAAAAAATCAGCATAATCCGATTTACACGGTTAATTTAGGAACTTAACAAAGGCATCATAATACATATTAATAAATTTGCTCCAATTAAAGTTTTATACAGAGTGTGTGATTATACAGACCAAGTCATTTAAATTATTTTAAAAGTATGTTTAACATGTTGTAAAACATTCCATTGTTCGTAATTCCATATTGTTTGAACTACATATATGGAGTTCAATAATATATGATGCAATTCGTTTATAAGCCAGTGTCGGCTTCCTATATTATCGGTTGCTAACACTAACGTTTTATTTATGCCAAAAGGAGTACAATTTACATTTTTACAGCTTTGATTTTCAGTCCAGTTACTTCAGTTAATGTTTACCTATTTAAGAAAAACTTTTTTCTTTTTTTTTTCGCCGTATTCAACAGTATTTCAGTCATATAACGGCGGTCAGTTAACCTACTCACACTTTTCCTGGGTAAGCTGGTTTACCAGTACTGAGTACACATACTAATGCCAGTAACTAAATACTGCCCACAAGTCATGTGGCCGGGCTGGGAATCGAACCCGCGATCCCCTGATTTGTAGTCCAGCGCTCTACCAACTGAGCTAGCCAGCCCAGCTAGAAAAACTATTACAGATGGTATAAAGGTTCCACATCTACAAAAGTACAGAAAATGTGACATGATGTTAACATTGATGCAGTTCAGCAAAACAGATTTAGCTCATTTTAAAGTATCTTTTTATTTTCTGGTAAAAGAACTGAAAAATATTGCACACAAATGTATCAGATGTTCTGTGAAAATGTGATTCATTATAGAAACAATGTATTTATTACTGAAAACAACAGATAACTAGCAGGACTGTTTAGCTTTAAGCCATTCTTGTTCAACAGAGTCCGGTGTTTGTTCATAAAGAAGCTGGAGAACGCATATTTGTTCGTATAGAATCCATTTGGTTTATCCACCGTGTATATAATTATGTCAATAATGGTCTTAAACAAGATTTCTGAAAATATAGGCTTATAATTTCCAGGTTGTAATTTTTTATTGTTTATCTCCAGTATACTATACTATTAAATTAGTTCTTATATTACAACTTAATGTAATTCAATCAATAAAATTTAATAAATGGTATCATATATGCCTGTTTTTGTTAATTATTGATTTTGGCATGAATATTCTGACATGAATTATTGGTGAAGTATATCTTAAACTAATAGAAATTCAATGTGTTATTTTAAAAAGATCAATATTACTGGGCTAATGGACAAATCTCCAGCAATCTGTTATAGCTGATGTGAAATTGCACACTGAGCTATTCACAGAGTCGTTTAAATAGTTTCTTATGTTGATCAATAGTAGTTTATATAGCCACTTAAAATGGGCATAAACCATCACAGGTCTTGTGAAATAATATAATTTGATATCAAGAAGATTTACTTTTAAGAGACAGATATTTCACAAATTACTTGAATGGATAATTCAAATATAATGGCTATTTTAGAATGATCATTTAGCACAAAAGAATTCACCGGGGACGGGTATCACATTCATCTAGAGCTTTTCAAATCTTGAAGCGTCTACTGCGGTGTTTTCAAACTTCCTTATCGTTTGTTGGACCATAGAACGATTTTATGGCATGTTATTTCCACTAAAACTATTTGCTTTATGTTCAACTGAAATCTCAAAAGAGCCATACGCCAGAGATATATTAAACATCAATATGTAAATGGACTTGTGGTGTTGATTTTGTGCATTTACAATTCCCTTCACATTCCGATTTAAAGCCTTAAAGTCAGTCGCAAGAGATATGGAATGATGTACAACAAAATTTCTTATAGTGGTTCATACAATATGCTGTAACAGTTAACACCACTGTACTTTATAGCATTTTACGTAATTTTACTTTCAACTGATAATGGTTTTAAAATTTGAATTTAGTCATTATCAACATATTATACCCCGATGCAAGATAAGAATAACATGGAATAATAATAACCAACACAATTTATATACATGGAAGCAAGAACAAACCAAACACAATACCTGGTACTTTCATGCTTATTACAACAACAGCTGTCTCAGGACAGCGTGCTTGACAATTCAACCGATTTGTCAGAGTTATTGGCCTTTATCACTACAAAAAGGGGCATATTTCTGCCAAAATGCTGGTGACAGTTATGTGCCTTGGCCAGTGACCTTGTATAATGACCCTGGAGACATGTGTGAAGTATTAATTGAATATCTGTAGAAGATATATAGATATGAAGTTGTTGGATGCAAACTTTAACCTGAAATTTCTAAGTACAAAAAGGGGAATAATTCTGCTAAATTGCAGGTCAGAGTTATGGGCCTTGGTCAGTGACCTTAAATAATGACCCTTAAGTCATGAATAAAGTTTCAATTGAATATCTGTAGTAGTTATTGAGATTTGGAGTTTTTGCCAGCAAACTTGAACCTGAATTTTCAAGTACAAAAAGGGACATAATTCTGCTAAATTGCAGGTCAGAGTTACGGGCCTTGGTCAGTGACCTCACATAATGACCCCAAACTCATGCGTGAAGTTTCAATTGAATATCTGTAGAAGTTACAGAGATATGAACTTGTTGCATGCAAACCTTAACCAGAGCATTACGCAAACGCCGACGAACAGGTGCGTAGTATAGCTCAAACTAATCGGTGAATAGTCTAGCTAAAAAAGAACCTGATATTATGAAACTAATGGCTGAAATTTATTTAAAGTTTGAATTTATGACTAAGAGATGACATTAATGAGATTTATATGCAAACAACTTAAATCGGATAGCAGCTTTCATGCCACATTAAAAACACCTAGATCAAATATCGCAAATAAAATGTGAAGTATTTGCCTTAATGGAGAAATAATTATACATCATTTGTCAGTCCTGTGAAATATGTGCTTTGATAAAATGCAGTCCATAATATCCTTTTACATTTTCATGGAATAGATGAATAAAGAAAGGAAAATAAACAAAATTTAAAAAAATCTAATCAGTTAAAACCATACAAATGGGTTCATAACTGTGATCAATTATTTTGAGTTTAAAATCAATACCCCTTTTAATAATTGTGTACTTTGACCTAAAGCAAAAATTGTTAAAAAAAGGGCAATTACTCAAACGAAATGCTGGATAGAGTTATTTCCTTTGTATACATAATAAATTCATCACTGTGATCAAGTAATTTAAGTTTCAAGTTTATACCTCATAAACATACTGAGAACTTTGACCTAAAGAGAAAATTGTAAGTTGAAAAGTAGGCTTATCACTCCCACAAAATCCTTGAAAGAGTTACCTCCTCATGTCTGCAGAATGGGGCCAGCACCATAAACAAGTGTCTTGAGTTTCATTTAAATGTCTTTGATAGTTATTGAGAAATTTTATATTAAACAAAAAATGTAAAATATTCCTAAGTTTAAAGTCCAAACAAGGTCAGATAACTCTGGAATTACAAATCACAGGATTTTCTGCCTAGTTGTAGCGAACAATCCTTTTGATAGTGAGAAGTACTGAAAGTTTCAAATGGATACCTTTGATGGACTCTGACAAACAATTAGATTTTTTTATTTTTCTATACAGCCATATACGGAAAACTGCCCCTCCCCCTAGCGGCCACGTTTTTTAACAAATCAAAATGACTTGAAGGACTTTGGTAGAGGGTCACCCAAGGAGCATTTCTGTGAAAACTATTTTCAAATCCAGCCAGTGGTTTCTGACAAGAAGATTTTTTAAGTTTTCCAGTTTTTAAGATTTTGTTTGCTATGACAACCAGAGTTTTCCATATATTTTAATAAATTGAAGGAATGTGGAAAAGGACCATCCCAGGAACATTCCTGCCAAGTTTGGTTAAAATCCGCATAGTTGTTTCAGAGAAGAAGTTGTTTCAAGTAAAATGTGGACGCCGGACGAGAGACGATGGGCGCCGGACACAGACTGACCACAATAGCTCACTCTTGAGCACTTTGTGCTCAGATGAGCTAAAAACTAAACCAAGAAACTTAACCAAAACACTTAACCAAACAAGACATGTGTCTGTAGGACACAGATGCCCCCACATTCCGCTGGATGTCACAAAACTCTGCTGTATACCACTCTGAGTATTTTGTCCATAGACCAAAAGTTATATCACAGGGTAATATTTTGTCACCCTCGCACAGAACTATAATAGTACAGCGATTATTTTTGCAAAACAAAACAAAACTAAATTGAACGACTACTTTTACATCCAAAGTGCTGACGTCCATCCATTTTATAATTAATATCCAGCAACAAGCATTTACAATTCCATTTTGTATCTACAAAGTTAAACATTTTTTATATCAATTTCTGACGTGAACCGTGCTAACCAGAAACGCGACATGTTTTCTAAATCGCCATGACTGGTCAGAAGGTATTTTAAAAATCATATTTTGTATCCTGTATCTGTTTATCAATATTGGCGTCCAAAATAATTTCAGACATCACCGATGCATGGTTTCTTTATTTCTGTATTTAAACACAACACAAACATATGTAATAATATCAGTCAATTGAAAACTCGTATGTGTCGTATTTGTTTACAGATTATGACACACGTTTATCTGTTATGTGATCTGAATATCCACTAAACTCTTACCATCAACTGTATATTATTCCTTTTTGAATCACACTGTAAAGTTTGCCCATTTTTCGCCATGTTTATAACCGATTTAATCTAACGCGCTGTAGAAACTTTGTATCGATCACACCAGCTTAAAAAATTGACACGTCTAAATATAGCTGTAAGCACTCAATGGTCATGCAGGTAAAAGGTTAAGGTCATGTCCGCGAAGCACTGGAAAGAACGTATATCAACCAAAGTGGTAGCCAAGGTTCATATGACTTTTCAAGGGTTAATATTATTTTATATCACACTCTAACCCTAAGTATGAAAACCAAAATCGTAACAAAATATCAAGACTAAATATTTAGTGTTAAAATGACAGTATAACCCCATTAGAACAATAAAATCTTGAAACAAGAGGGCCACTATAGCCTGATATCTATGTATGAAGTTTCATTAAAATATCTGAATAGGTTTTCAAGTTATTGAGCGAAAACTGTTTTTCTATTTGTAGTAACAGTGACCTTGATCTTGACCCCACCCACCACATACGTAAAGCAAGGTCTAGATATAAGATATCTACGTATGAAGTTGCATTAAAATATCTCAATGCGTTCTTAAGTTATTGAGCTTAAACCGTTTTTTCTACTTTGAATAACAGTGACCTTGATCCCACCCACCCCATAAGAAAACCCAAGTGAGGTCTCGATATAAGATGGGTGTAATAAGTTTGATTAATATTGCAATGCTTTCCTTATCAAGTTAATGAGCGGACACTGTTTTTCTATTTTCAGTAAAGTGAGCTTGACCCCACCCACCCCATATGCCATCCCAAGAAATGTGTTGATATAAGATATTTATGTATTAAGTTTCATTAAATAGCTTAATGCATTCTCAAAATATTTAGCAACAACAATTTTTCTATATTTAATAACGGTGACCTTGACCTTGACCCCATCCACCCCATATGCAATACCAATCGAGGTCTCAAAATAATGTATTTATGTATTAAGTTTCATAAAAATATCTCAATGCGTTCTCAAGATATTTAGCGGAAACCGTTTTTCTATTTTTAGTAACAGTGACCTTGACCCCTGCCACCCCATATGCATTCCCATGCGAGGTGTCAATATAAGGTATCTATGTATTAAGTTTCATTAAAATATCTCAATGTGTTCTAAAGTTATTGGGCGGAAACCGTTTTTCCATTTTTAGGAACGGTGACCTTCACCTTGACCCCACCCATCCCATATGCAATCCCGATCGAGGTCTTGATATAATGTTTTAAGCAAATATGAAACCTCTGTGCATTGTGGTTTCGGAGAAGAATTTAAAAATCAGTTTGCCATTTACGTCTATATAAACCATGTGAGCCACGTAATGTGTGCCCAACTTTGACCCCAGGGGCATCATTTGAAAATCTTTATAGAGGACCACTACACAATGTTACATACCAAATATAAAACCTCTAGGCCTTAAACTTTCAGGAGAACATTTTAAAAGTCATTTTTCTATTTAAGTCTATATAATGCATGTGACCCCCGGGAATGTGGCCAGTTTTTACCCCAGGGGTATCATTTAACAATCTTTGTAGAGGACCACTATACAACGTTACAGACCAAATATGAAACCTCTGGGCCTTGCAGTTTCAGAGGAGAAGATTTTTAAAGTCGTTTTGCTATTCAAGTCTATACAAACCATGTGACCTCTGGGTGTGGCCAGTTTTCACCCCAGGGGCATCATTTAAACAATCTTTGTACAGGACCACTATACAATTTTACATACCAAATATGAAACCTCTGGGCCTTACGGTTTCAGAGAAGACGATTTTTAAAGTCATTTTGCCATTCAAGTCTATATAAACCATGTGCTCCCAGCTTTTGACCAGTTTTGACCCCAGGGGCATCATTTGAACAATCTTTGGAGAGGACCACTTTACAATATTACGTGCCAAATATGAAACCTCTAGGCCTTGCGGTTTCAGAGATTTTTTAATTCATTTTGCTAATTAAGTCTATATAAACCATGTGAGCCACAGGGTGTGGCCAGTTTTGACCCCAGGGGCATCATTTGAACAATCTTTGTATAAGACCACTCTACAATGTTACGTACCAAATATGAAACCTCTAGGCCTTGCGGTTTCAGAGAAGATTTTATAAAGTCTTTTGCTATTCAAGTCTATATAAACCATGTGACCCCTGGAACGTGGCCAGTTTTGACCCCAGGGGCATCATTTGAACAATCTTTGTAGAAGACAACTTTACAATATTACATACCAAAATGAAACCTCTGGGCATTGCGGTTTCAGAGGAGAAGATTTTTTAAAGTCTTTTGCTATTCAAGTCTAAATAAACCATGTGACCCCCGGGGTGTGGCCAGTTTTCACCCCAGGGGCATCATTTGAACAATCTTTGTAGAGGACCACTATACAATGTTACAAACCAAATATGAAATCTCTGGGCCTTGCGATTTCAGAGGAGATTTTTAGTCATTTGCTATTCAAGTCTATATAAACCATGTGACCCCCGGGGTGTGGCCAGTTTTGTAGAGGACCACTAGAGAATGTAAGATATCAAAATATGACAAGCCTTGTCGTTTCAGAGAAGTTTTTTTTAAAGTTTTCAGTTTTTAAATTTATTTTTAGCTCTGGTGACCTACATATGTAGCGGACCGAACCGATTTGAACAATTTTGAAAGAGGGCCACCCAAGGATCGTTCCTGTGAAATTTTGTGAAAATCTGCTGAGCTGTTTTGGGAGGAGATGTCGATTATGTCGACCCTGTGCGAGATACGTATTTGATTATTAAACTGTGCATAATTGAGGCTGAAACGGATGGAAAATAAACAAATCAATTAAGTTTGAAAAAGCGGAAACAAATTATCATCTGCAACAAATGGTTAAAACAAGAGATGTTTGTAAAACATGTATGCCCCCCGACTTGCAGCCAAGTTGTGAATATGTGCAATCCCAAGCGAGGTCTCAATATACGGTATCTATGTATGAAGTTTCATAAAAATATCTCGATGCTTTCTCAAGTTATTAGGCGGAGACCGTTTTACAATTTTTAGTAACGGTGAGCGTGACCCCACCCACCCCATATAAAATAGAAAGAGAGGTCCAATACAAGGTATCTATGTATGAAGTTTCATCTCAATGCTTGTCAAGTTATAGAGTGAAAACCGTTTTTCTATTTTAGTAACGGTGACCTTGACGCCACCCACCACATATGCAATCCCAAGAGAGGTCTCAATATAAGATATCTATGTATGAAGTTTCATTAAAATATCTCATTGCATTCTCAAGTTATTAAGCGGAAACCATTTTCTATTGTTAGTCACTCTCACCTTGACCTTGACCACACCCACCCCATATGCAATCTCAAGCAAGGCTTCGGTATAAGGTATATATGTATGAAGTTTTATTAAAATATCTTTATGCGTTCTTGAGTTATTCAGCATTCTATTTTTAGTTATGGTGACCTTGATCTTGACCCCACCCACCCCATATGTAATCCCAAGCGAGGTCTCGATATATGGTATCTACGTATGAAGTTTCATTAAAATATCTCGATCCTTTCGAGCAGAAACCGTTTTGACCTTGACCCCACCCACCCCATATGCAATCCCAAGCGAGGTCTAGATATAAGGTATTTATGTATAAAGTGGCAATAAACTATCTCGTTGCATTCTCAAGTTATTGAACGGAAACAGTTTTTCTATTTTTAGCAATGGTGACCTTGGCCTTTAACCTGTAAACCTCAAAATGCATAGGCGTCTTCCTTTCCTCCAAAGTAACCAGCATACAAACTTAAATGATTGTATGTCAAAGCGTTCTCTAGATATCATGAGGAGACGAAATGGTCTACGGACAGACCGACCATCCGACAGACCAACGGACAGGTGCAAAGCAATATACCCTCACTTCTTTGAATGGGGGCATAATAAGTAACCAGTAGAATATAATGGTTTATAGTATAAATGCATACAAAATAACAACATGTATGGCTACCTTCAAGTTAAGATGTAACATCAAATAAAAGGAATGAAAACAAACACAATGACGGACACATTGATACAAAATTGTTTTTATAATAGGGCTTAGCTCAGAAAAACCAACTCATTATACTGATAGTAAGACACGGTTTTCTTTTGCTAGTTATTACTAATGCATACACTCAATGACCACTGATGGCTGATTAAATCCTGTTGGTTTAACGTTGTGGTTTCCACTTGACAGTCGTGTCACAATTCTAAACTGACCGATGTATAAAACAATGACACAACAAAAAATGCTTTCTGCCCTATGACTATAACAATACTTACCATGAAGTTCAACCGTAAATGTTGGATATTTACTACAGATTTGATTTCAATTGGGACCAAGGCTATTTAGCAACGGATGAAGTAGCCAACATGTACATTATACTTGTAGATGAAAACAGATATTTCAATTACACTTTACAGTCTTCACCCAACAATGCTGATAATGTGGTGGAAACTGGTCATAAACTATCAAGATGACATTTTAATACAGGATGAGAATTGAATACATAAATTCATAATGTAAAGGAACAAAATGCACCCTAATTAAACTACACAACAAAGAAGTTTTTGAAGATGTAAAATAGGTGAAAGTTTTAAAGAAGAAAACTCCTACAGCTGTTGATTATGAAATCAAAGTTTCTCCTGAATTTGAACAGGGCAACAATTACCATAAAAATGCATAAATATAAACTAATGTTCAATTTAATATGACTTGTTTTTTTTCAGCATTAATTATTGAACCAGATAAAATTCTATAGAAGAACTTATTCGGGATGAACACAGATGGTTTCTAATAGGGAAAATCAGTGCAATATTTTCAAGGTTGCATTTTGCAATAAAATCTTCAAAATAACCTGTATTTGTATGAGTACTTTTGTTTATATTTTCACTTAAAATGGGTGAACATATACTACATTGGAAAGAAAGTATCTTCAATTTTCAAAATTCTATTTCAAAAAGAGAAGACACTTAAAAAACCTTAAGACATATCCTTGGTGGCAGGCAAGTCAAGTCGCAACAAATTTATGAGCTATTCATAAGTTGGGGAAAACTATCTTGTTACACAAATCTAGGCCTGAAAAAAGAAATTTATTTCTTAAATTGACAGCCTCATCCATTACTGGCGCTGACAGCACAGTATTTTACATTACTTCAATTAAAGCAATGTTTAACATTGACATGTTAACCATCATATAAAGTAATGCGTATGCACTTAAGAACAGAATTTTAATACCCTGATGTGGTAAAATACCCCAACAAAGAGTTGTTTCATATGGGAAAGTATTTGTTACTCACATCATTGCATAATCATGATCAAGGTAACCAATGGTGGATTGCTCCGCAGGTAGAAAACATAATTTTGTGTTTATTGAAAAGCAACAAAGCAGAAAGCAATACACTATGGAGAGAGAATTTTTCCTCCTTCTTTATTTAAATCAACGAAAACCTTAAAAGTGTAAGTCTTTAGTTACAAAGGTAAACTGCTTAAATTACTCGAAACTGATACCATCTAGTTCACCAAAAACAACTATTTGAAACTGATATTCATATATTTCAATGAAATTTACCCACAAACAAATACCCAAAGGGTAAATAAAAAACAATGTGTGATAAAATTAAGTCACTATTATTAAATAATTCTATGTCAAGTAATGAACACACTTTTCATTTTACTGTATATTGCATATTTCTTTATTTCATTAATATCATAAAGCTTGTTACATGAATCGTATATACATGTATACTAATAGGAATATTAAATCAACGACTGTTAAAAGCTCAAGTACTGCTTCCATTGTTCAAGATTATCTTGTACTATCTTTTCTACTAAGTACTTATTGTTTCATTTTAGGGATATTAATGTGTAGTGTATATTTATATTTATGTCTCTTGCCTTTTACACCAATATGATATAATGATTACTTTGCTCATTTTTATTAAAAGGCCATGTAAATAATGGTGTTTATTTTTCCTTATCAAGTAAATTTAAGTATCACCAATTCAAGAATTTACTTCATACGGAATTTACTTTACACCAATATGGAATCTTGTTGTTTAACTTGTTGATATCACCAAAACATGTGGCACCCCATGAGATTTTTATCCCAATTGCGGCCTGCCTTGTTTGAGCGAAACAGACGTCAAAGTTGAGGCACCTGATTTCTTTTAGAAAGTCAAGATTATGATTAAGAGATTTCAAATAATTGTTTAATTCTTTTAGAAAGTCAAGATTATGATTAAGAGATTTCAAATAATTGTTTAAATCTTAAAAACTGTCAACAGAAAACATTATTTATTGTGTTATTTGTATAAAAAATGTAATTTTTGCTATGATTTCTTGTTTGGTTGCCATAGCAACCATCTCTATATTATTATTTCTGTCCGAAACACTTGAACATTCAAAGTTTGTTATTTGGGAAAGGCAGTCCAGTAAATATATATAACATAAATTACTTGTCCTCATCTTGCTAGGTTCTGTATTGTATGCATGACAAACATTAAAATCTGTGTAAAATATGACTTTTTTTGTTATGGTGATGTTACTAAAACGGCTCATTCTTGCTCAAAATGCACGATTGCGAAAAAAGAAAGCCATTTCCAGTTTCTACACATATCAGTGTATTCAAAACTGCTAATAACTCATTTTCGCCCTGATACTGCATTTGGGCCAAAAATCTCATGGGCTGACACATATTAACTCTAGATGATCCAGTGCGGATAAATGATTTCAGGCCTTTTGAACCAAATGCCATTTTCATCAAAGCATACAGCTCTATTGGGTTTGTTGAAAACAATTATTATAATGACACAAAACTTTCAAGAAGCTCTTATTTTATTGTTAAACAAACTTTTTTGAGCAGTAAACCATCAGAATCACAAAGCAGACATGTACAGTATTATATGAAATGGGATCTATAAAACCGCTACCTAATATCAGCATAATTTGTAAACATTGCGTTTAACAGGCATGGTAAGTTTCGTATACAAAATATAGTGGCTATCAAAATGTCCCCTAGAGGCACACCAGTGCCTGTATCGCTCCACTTGCTGGATAAACACGGAGTGTCAGAAGCAAAAGGACATTGATATGCTATATCAGGAAAAAGGCCATGGTTTTTTAACAATTCAAAAAAATCAAAGTAGTTTGGTAGAGAACCACCTAAGAAACATTTCTGTGACATTATTTCAAAATCCAAGCAGTGCTTTCTGACATGAAGATTTTCTAAATTTTAAATATAGCCATTTAAGGTAAAATGGCCCCACCTCTGTCGGCCACATTTTAAAACGGATTGGAACATTTGAGCAACTTTAGTAGACAACCATCTAAAAACATTACTGTGAAATTATTTCAAAATCTAACCAGTGGTTTCTGACAGGAAGCTTTTCAAACTTTCAACATGGCCATATAAGGAAAAAGGGCCCAGCCCCCTAACGGCCATGTTTTTCAACGGAGTGGAACCATTTGTGCAACTTTAATGGAAAACCACCCAAAGAACATTTTTGTGAAATTATTTGGAAATCCATCCAGTGGTTTCTGACAATAAGATTTTCATAGTTTTCCAAATAGCCATATAAGGCCAAAATTAAAGTTGTTTGTTTCCGCTAAAGTCTAAGAAAAAGTATGGTAGGTAGGTAGGTAGTATTACTTTTTTTTTTAATACTTTTTTTTCCTTCTTGACCCAACAAGCATGGATCGACATCCGCTTTAACAACTTTTTTAGTAATTGGTTATAACTTAAGTTTTATAACTTATTAAGACTAATAATAAAACAAAGACACACTTTATATTTAATAGGCAGTTTAGGTAAAACAATTTGAAAACCAAACCAAAAATTTCCAAGTTAATAAAATTCACTTCTGACATGATTTCCTATTTCCTTTTCCCATGTGGTTTATTGTTCTTGGTTTTGTTCCCAACTTAAACACACAGTGACACTGTACAAGTCGGTAGTTCTTCAGTAATGTAATTTCAACACTTGCACCAGGGAAGCCACAATGGCCACAAATATCCTTCCTTGAATTTGAATTAAATGTGCAGGTATTAAAAAAATGTTGCAATAGGATTTTCACAATTTTGCAGGCAGTTCCTTGGTCTAGTGGCAACGCACTGGCTTCACAATCCAGGGTTGCAGGTTAGATCCCGCACCACACCCTAACCTACTAACTCGTTTTTGGCATGAGACGTTAAACCAAGGTGTACTAGGTGCTTCACACTGGGCACTAAAAGACCCAGGGTCGCCTCTGGAACGGGGCATTTTCTGTATCTTGCACTATGCCCCATAACCCAACTAACGAGTCTTCTGGGGGCAATGGCCATATGGGAGAGAATCCCCATGCACTCGATAAAAATGTACTACACAGAGACGTTTTAACAACTGGTTCCTGGTCACAACACAAAATAAAATTTAAATAAACCAGCCACAGACTTTAGGAACTTTATGATTTTAAGACATTTACTTACTGGCCGGATCCCAGTCTAGTTACTGCCTTCATAAAGAAACGTTCAATATTATTCGAATAAAAAATGCGAACAATTTTAAACAAACATTTCCAAATGGCAAAAAAAGTTTATGGTCGGTTTCAAAAAAACTTGGTTGGTCAGGTTAGTGGAAACAAACAACTTTTTTTTATGCCCAAGAAAAAATGGCCCCACACCCTGGCGGCCATGTTTTTGAACATAGTGGAAACATTGGAGCAATTTCAGTAGAGAACCACCCAAGGAACATTTCTGTGAAATTATTTGGAAATCTAACCAGTGATTTCTGACAAGAAAATGTTCAAAGTTTTCAATATAGTCATATAAGGAAAAAAGGCCCCTGGCGTCCATGTTTTTCAAAGGAGCTGAAACCTTTGGGCAACTTTGGAAGATGACTTCCCAAGGAAATTTATGAGAAGTTTCATTAGAATTGGCCAACCGGTCTCAGAAGAGTTAAAGGAAACGTTTACGCACGCACAGACAGAAGAACTGCCATGGCATAAGCTCGCGTGGAGTTAACCATGTCCATTTATTTGACATGAGTAAGAACTTCTTTTAACAAAATTATATTCAATGTTGCGAAAATGTTGTGTCCAGATTGCATAATAAAAGAGAACTTTAAAACTAACATTTTTTTTTGCTGCACAGTAAAAAAATAATACCACATGTATATGCACATGGGCACATGGGTGGGTCTTATTGTCCCAAGTCAAAACTGAATGTACCCTTTGCTGTAGGATAAACAACCAAATAAATACTATTTACAGACAACAATGGTGAATTAAATAAACAACAAAAACTATTGCCCAAACATTGACCAATATATATTTACCATATTTAACATTTCCCCAGTTTCAAAAACAAAAACCTGATACTATGAAACTAATGGTTGAAAAAAGAAAGACTTGATAACAATAGATGACATCAACATGTGATTAATATGCAGAACAGTTAAACCTGATAGTGAGCTTTCATGCCACAATTGAAAACACTGATCTCAAATTCAGCACTAAAATGTGAACTATTGGACTTCAAAATATATCATTTTTCAGGCCTGTGACATATATACTGTGGGAAAATGTGGTCCCTCATATCTATTTGAATTTAAACTGATTAAATATATAAAGTCAGGAAAATAAATGAGACAAATTTTAAAAAGCTAGTCAGTTGATGGAAATTTAAGTATAATTCAGAGGGATTTGACACCCAGTTATTTCAATTTAATATTGCATATGTAGCATCACATGTCACTAGAAACTGCATAAATTAGCATTATTATTATAATTACACTTATTTATATATCTACGACGTAATCTAGTACCAAATGATGTAATGGGAGCAGGATGTGCTTAAAAAATTAATTGTTCAGACAAACTGCAGACACCTGCACTGTTACGGGTGTAACAGTATCACTGACTCGTATCTTGATACATTTTGCAATGTACCACGATATATCTCTCTTTAATAACACTGCAAATGCATTTATTGAACTTATTATTATTGTTGTAATACCAGTATAAACAACATATTTGCACGATATTATATAACATATTTACAAACTAATCACATTATTTTTTGGCGTAGCTGTCTAAGATCACTTTTAACCTTAATTTCTTGCGATAATTTTATGCAGCGGGAAATTTGAATCCCAATAGCAAATTTCCTAATTTCAGGGAATGCAAACTTACAACAATGGTTTGATGTCTACCAATAACTGTTGCATGTTTCGGGGGATTAAAATTTACATAATTGTTTGCATAAGCAGATAAAATAAAATTATAAACATTTGTTCGACATACACTCTAGAACTGAACATAATTATGAACAATTTTACTTATTGTATGTCATGAACATAATGTAATATGTATTCACATAATGAAATCATTATTTTGTCTAGCCTACATCAGCTTCACGCTCTATAAATAGCAAAATACAATGATCCAATTTTGTGAGAATTATTGCGCTCTGAAACCTTTCGGTGCCATACGTAGATATTCGACAAAGATCGGTATGAAATGGTAACACACTCGAGATAAAGGGTGTATCATTCTAAAAATAGCGGGTGGTAGAGCTATGCTAAAATATACATTCATCATAGTGAGAATCACAAACCTGACAAATTCAATAAATGGGTAATTTATATTTATTAACATACTGTGCATGTTAATTTATATTTTAATTGCGGTTGCGTTTTATTAAGAATTATTTATAATTGCACCTTTCTATTAACTTCTCCAGTAGATGTTATTCAATTTTAAAATATTTAACATCTTTCTTTAAATAAAATGTGGTGCAAGAAGTCTTGTAATACGTGGAAATTTTACTTTTACTTCATTTGCATGGCATGAATACACTTCTTGCAAAACTTATGATACGTATAGTATATTATTTAACATAACTACCGGTATGTACGCTCATCTGATATATAATAATTTTCATTCATTTCCGCAATTATTTTCTGACAATGCTAATTTGTTAACTTGGTCCAACAAATGCATGTTACAATTATAGTAACGTAAATTAATAGCTTTAAGGTTATTCATATATCACCAGTGAAAAAATGGAAGGTATGATCGGTTTATTCACGGTTAACTTCTTAATAATGTTTGAGTTTATCTCCAATTAATTTTGGGTCCAATAAGGTTTCTTATAGTGTCCGAAAGAAGTCTCCTTAGTGGAGTCAGAGAAATCACGTTAACAATCATCTTGTCCCTCTTGTATTATGTTTAGGGTAAAAAAAGGACATCTCAATATTAATTTCAACGCCGATTGTCTTTTTTAAAGACATTTCTTGTTTACAATAATTTTATTCAGAATATGTTACAAGAACATGGCAGGGTTACCAGCACCTGGGGAAAAAAAAATTCCCTGACTTTTCACTGACTTTTCCATGACTAAATCCAGTTTTTCACTGACCAATACCCCCCACTTTTCAACGGCCTCCTCGTCTCTTAGCTGTCCAAATCTTCAGGAAGGAAGTCATAAATCATATTTAAGTCACACTGGGACATTTACAAAAACTGTTAAGATAAATATTTCTGACTAAAAATAAGCATATTATGCATTTATACATACATTTTAGTAATTCAAAACACCTGAAGACTGCCAAAGCCTTATCCTGCAAATTTTTATACCTTATTTTTATACCTTCAGGCATATTGTTCTCTGACTTTTCACGGACTTTTTTGGATTTCATTTATCACTGACTTTATTTTCAAAATTCCCTGACAATTCAGTGACCTTGAAAAAAAAATCACATTTCCCTGACTTTTCAAGTCGGCTGGCAACCCTGCATGGCATAGAGAAACAACACCAGAAACAAAAGCATAAAACAATTTTAAACTAATGTTACCAAACTTAGCCTAAAGGTTTTTAATTTTAATATAGGAAAAAAAAGTTGGAATGAAATCCCTCAAGCCCGTCCTCAAGCTTAACAAAAAACTTTAACCTAGCCCGGATGCCAACGCCGAGGACAGGGCAAGTAGAAAAAACACCGATCTCAAATTCGCAATGACATGTGGATAAATAGATAGTGAAATCAGATAGTGAAATCAATGCTGTGGGAAAATGTGCTCCCTCATATCTATTTACTTTTTCACTGAATTAGGCAACTATTTTATTTTTTATTCTTTGGATTATGAGTTGTTGTTTTTTTAAAATCCACTGGCAGGTTAAACAAGAGCGCCCTAGGTTGCTCACCTGAGGGGCTAAGGAACTAAACTGTTCTTAGTAAGTTTCATAAAGATTCGGCTAAGATTGTGGCCTCTAGATTGTTCACAAGCTTTTTCTTCAATTTGGCCTGGTGACCTAGTTTTTGATCGCATGTGACTCAGTTTCGTACTTGTCCTATATATCATTGGGACATATATTCTGAGCAAGTTTCATGCTCAAATTATTGGGCTATAAAAGAGGTCTCTAGAGTGTTCACAAGTTTGTTCTTCATTTTGGCCTGGTGACATATTTTTTGACCCTATGTGACCTAGTTTCATACTCATCCGAGATACCATAACAACAAATGTTTTGAGCACAGTTCAAGAAGATTGGGCAAAAAATGTGACTTCCAGAGTGTTAACAAGCTTTTTCTTCAATTTGACCTAGTGACCTAGTTTTTGACCCCACATGACCCAGTTTGGCTGAGATATTATTTGGACAAATGCTCTGACCAAGTTTCATGTTGACTGGGCAAAAAATGTGGCCTCTATAGAGTGTTAACAAGCTTTATAAAGTTTCAATTAGCCTTATTAGGAAAGCTACCCAGCCTCCTGGCGGCCATGTTTTTCAACAGAGGGTAACCATTTTCAAACTTGGCCTAGATATCATAACAAATCTTTTGAGCAAGTTTCAAGAAAACTGGACCAAAAATTTGACTAGAGTATTAACAAGCTTTTTCGTCAAGTTTACCTAGTGATCTAGTTTTTGACCCCACATAACCCAGTTTTAAACTCGGCTGAGATATCATTGTGACAAATATTCTGAATAAGTTTCATGTTGATTGGGCAAAAATGTGGCCTCTTGAGCGATAACAAGCTTTAAAAAGTTTTCTAATACAGCCATATAAGGAAAACTGCCCAGCCCCCTGGCGGCCATGTTTTTCAATGGATCGGAACCATTTTCGAACTCGGCCGATATATCATAACAACACGTTTTGAGAAAGTTTCAAACAGATTGGGCAAAAAATGTGACTTCTAGAGTGTTAACGAGCTTTTTCTTCAATATAATCTAGTGACCTAGTTTTTGACCCCACATGACCCAGTTTCAGACTAGGCCGAGATATCACTGGCACAAATATTCTGAGAAAGTTTCATGCAGACTGGGCAATGAATGTGGTCTAGTGTGTTAATAAGGTAAATTTTGAAAACGAACGACTAATGAAAGACGACCGCCAAAAGGCGATCACAAAAGCTCACCATACACGTTGTGCGCAGGTGAGCTAAACCAAGAGGGCCACGATGGCCCTAGGTCGCTCACCTAAGTTAAAGGCATCATAATGGCTTATAACAAGAGGGCCAAATGGCACTAAAGCATTTACCTGAGTATAAAGATCTGGGCCTTGCAGTTTCAGGAGAAGATTTGTATAGGCTATATAAACCATGTGACCCACAGGGCGTGGCCACTTTCTACCACTGGGTTTATCATTTGAACAATATTTGTAGAGGACCACTATACAATATTACATACCAAATATGAAACCACTGGGCCTTGCGGTTTCAGAGGAGAAGATTTTAAAAGTAGTTTTGCTATTTAAGTCTATATAAAACATGTGAACCCCAGGCCGTGGCCAGTTTTGACCCCAGGGGCATCCTTCAAACAATCTTTGCTCGGACCACTAACAATGTTACATACCAAAAATGACAACTCTGGGCCGTGCAGTTTCAGAGAAGATTTTAAAAGTCATTTTGCTATATAAGTCTATATAAACCATATGACCAAACGGGGTGTGGCCAGTTTTGACCCCAGGGACAGCATTTGAACAATCTTTGTAGAGGACCACTAGAGGATATTACATATTAAACATAAGTCTATATAAACCATATGACCAAACAGGGTGTGGTCAGTTTTGACCCCAAGGACATCATTTGAACAATCTTTGTAGAGGACCACTAGAGGATATTACATACTAAAAACATGAAAACTCCAAGCCTTGTGGTTTTAGAGAAGATTTTTAAAGTTTTCAGTCTTTAAATATATTTTCAACTCTGGTAACCTACATATGCAGCAGGACGGAATGATTTGAACAATTTTGAAAGAGGGTCACCCAAGGATCATTTCTGTCAATTTGCTGAAAATCTGCCTAGTGGTTTAGGAGGAGATGTTCTTTGAATGAAAATGTTGACACACAATGCCCGACAATCGACGGACAAAAGGCGATCCTAAAAGATAAAAAAATGTGCTCAGGTGAGCTAAAAATTAAGAAACGAAAACCATATACACCTACGTATGTCATATACCATTCACATAAACAGTGTTCTGCCGTGGATGCGGCTTTGCGCCATTAGCGCAGAAAAAAACTATGTGTCCCCACTGAACTTCTGTAACTCCGCGGGCGCACGCAATTTACAAATACCAAATTTAATTTATAAGATTTCAGTCCTGATAAAATGCTATATGGACAGCACTTGAGCAGTTCCATTACAGTAGTATCAATCGATAATTGTAAATGTGAATAGTGACAAACTGCTAAACGAAAGCAGCAATTTCGGCTTTTAAAGTCGAACCGACACCGTTCCTGTGGTTGTTGCTAAAGGCTTGAAGTTTTGGATGCCCATCTAATTGATGACATCACACTGTTACTAAGGGTATCACGTTTAAACGGTCGCGTTTCGTGTTTTGCTCAAAAACGTTTACAAAAACAGTAAACGTTTAAACGACAGTCAATATCAACAGAATCCATTTTAGTTCATTACGTTACGACGTTGCAAAGCTTATTAACAGCTGCTGAAAAAGACTCGTATTTGTATCACGTGCACCAGATGGCCCTTATTCACAATACCGTAAACATAACAATACACCATGTACGGACAAAACGTCTTGAATATTTAACGCGCGTCGGCACGAAGTGCACGAGAAAATTTTCCCGCCATTTGTTGCATGAGCATGCCCCGAATCGTCTTGAACATTCGACGCGCGTCGGCACGAAGTGCACGAGGAAATTTTCCCGCCGTTTCTTAATCGGCATTCATTTTTAGAGATATGGCGAACGAGACAGGTCGCGGAAAAAAATCTCCGTATTGGAACTTTTTTACTAAAATTGAAGTATGCGGAAAAGAAAAGGTTAAATGTAACTTGTGTGCAACCGAGTTGTTCTACAAAGGTGGAAGTACGGGGACCATGGCGAACCACATAAAAATGGTTCACAAGTCTGTGCGACTGGATGCAACTAAAACGTCCGCAGACGATAGTGAGAAACAGCAGCGGAAGCTGACTGATTTTGCCAAACCCACGATGACTCGGCAAAAATGGATAGTTTGCACAGAGAAATTAGCCCTCATGTGTGCGCGAGATCTACGACCTATTTCCATTGTAAATGGAGAAGGTTTCATTGACTTTTGTCGAGAGCTTAATCCGTCGTATGACGTGCCTGGCCCTAGCACAGTGTCAACTTACGTTACAAAAATGTACGAGTCGGAAAAAAGCGAACTGCTAAACGTATTATCCAAGCAGACTGGCGTGGCACTGACATCGGACCATTGGACTAGCCTTGCAACGGAGGGCTATATTACAGTAACTTGTCACTTCATTGATGAAGGTAAGCACAAACTATAAATGCATTGATATATTTTTAATAACATATTTTCATACCAAATCAGTTTATGGAACCCACAGTACATTACAGTACATTAATCATTTAATTATTTGAAATTTGACATTTAATTCGTCGGCATGTTTATAATGAAATAGGACATATTTTAAGTTTACTGTAGTGATGCAATGATTTAGTAAACAAATATACGTCATGTACGAGTTTGTCAATTTGGATGTAGGAAAAAATACCTCATCACGTTAGTGAAATTTGAATGTTGACTTTAGTATTATGCCAAAAATGATAAAGTATCTTGTAAAAAAAAAGCTAATTTAAGCGTGTAAGAAGATGTTTAATGTATTCCATTTTCTGTTTGCAGATTGGAATTACCACAACAGAGTGTTGGCCACTCGAGCTGTCAAAGAGCGACACACTGCAGAAAATACAGCAGCGGAAATCAAATCGATAACCCAGGAATTCGGCATAAAAGATGAGCATGTTTCCGCTATTGTAACTGACAATGCGTCAAATATGGTGGCGTGCGTACAACAACTTCAGTGGACTCACGTACGCTGTTTTGGACACACGCTACAATTGTCCATTCGCAGTGGGTTTGAGAAGTCGGAGACTATCCGAAAGGCATTGGTTTCATGCAGAAGATTAGTAAAACACTTCCGAAAATCCGTTGTCGTCTCAAATGCACTTGAAGAAAAACAAAAGCAAATGGGCTCCAAGTCCAAGGAAAACAGCTTAATCATTGACTGTGAAACACGTTGGAATTCAACATACGACATGCTCGAAAGGCTTCTCGAACAGCGTCTACCGGTGTATGCCGTCTTGCACGACCCAGCCGTAACAAAAATCGCTGATGCGCGTTCTCTTGACCTAACTGATGACCAGCTGAAAATAATTGAGGGTCTGGTCCCGGTTTTAAAACCGCTATATTTTGCAACGAGAACAATGTGTTCAGAGCTGTACCCAACCGTCGGTGGTATTTACCCGATACTTTTCAGTATAATAAACCACCACCTCGCTGAGAATGACCAAGACACTCCCGCTGTTGCAAAATTCAAGAAAGACGTGCATTCTGATTTGGTGAAAAGGTATCACATTGACAGTGACGAAATCACATAAAGCTTGCCGGTCATATGCACTTTTCTTGACCCCAGGTACAGATCACTGCCGTTTCTGACGGAGCCCCAGCGGAAACTGGTTCATGAGAGCGTGCTTGAGCGTGTGGACACTTTACAGTTACCGATGTCTCAACCAACCGCCGATAGCCCAAATATAATCTCTCAACCAGGGCCAAGCAAGCGATCGAAACTTAACCAAGATGACATGGCATTTTTGTTAGGTGGATATTTCCAGGCAACAACCAGTGCTACACCGTCAAATGGTGCCGAAGAACTTGAGCGTTATCTGTGTGATAAAGCTGTCCCATTAAGTCAAAGTCCATTTCTGTGGTGGAAATTGAACATGGACACCTATCCCCGACTTGCAGTTCTTGCGAGAAAATTGACCGGTGTGCCAGCAACTTCCGTACCATCGGAGCGAGTGTTTTCCGTTGCTGGAGCTACCGTTACTAAGCTTAGGGCGTCCCTAGACTCTTCATCAGTGGACAAACTGGTGTTCCTCCACAAATCTAGTGAGTAAACCTTTACGGGACGACGGGTACGCAAACCATGCCAGCGAGTTCATTCCTGATGCAGCCAATTTAATGAACAGATACTCGTCTTGATGTACATCTTGTTAAGTAAAACATTGAAAATTTTATTGTTTGTCTCAGTATTTCAAATATAAACACTTAAATAAAATGGTCAGGGTACCATTTTACTAAACTACTAACGCTAGTCGTAGACTTACGCACACATTTTAAAGTAATTGAGTTTTAAATATAACAGATTGATGCAAGTTAATAATTTCTTGGAATGTATAAATATGCTATGACTTCGCTCGAAAACATAAAATTTATCAAAGTATTAATAAACTGAATAGTCTTCACTGAATTTAAAATACGGTTGAAAGTTTAGGAATTGCGTAAGTAGCTTAGTAAAATTTTACCCTGCACCATAAATGTCAATATTCAACGATTGAAGCGTTGTCAATTTTTGGCTTATCGCGCTACTATCCTACTAGTAATTACAAATAAATTCCGTAAAGTCTGTATAGGTTACTGGTTTAATTGAGTTTATACATAACTCAACATCGAACGGGTTCAACAGGTTTATTTATCAATATGTATCGCTTTCTATAACGAAATCAGTATCTCACTCACAAGGATTAAACGTTTGAAACATGAACTTAACAGCACAGCATGGCAATTCTGGTACAATATAAACGGAAAACACAGAAATAGAATATAGTTAAATGCAATACAGATCTATACGTTTTCAAATGCAATAAATACGTGTTGTTGTTTTTTTTGTCTTTTTTTATCCAGAGCTTTTTACGTCCTCATTTATGCAATCTGTATTACGAATTCAACTCACCAACTGTGCTAACGAATAAAACCGGTTTACTCTTATTGAAGAAATGTGGGTTCGATATTAATTCGTCTTTGTTACAAAATATTACGGCATGTAAGTAGACAAAGTGTAACCCAATGGTTCGACAACGACGAGAACAGTTGGTTTTAATATGACGTCATTGCGCGAATGGGATATGCACTGAATATAACTTCCGGGAATAATTACTACTTTCAGTTTGGAAATGCGATGGCACTGATGCTT